>QJNZ01000563.1:0-61925 GCA_004155055.1 Monosporascus sp. CRB-8-3
GTTGATTGATAATATCGAAGAAACGCAGGATCTATACCACTCAACTTCGATCAATTTTTAGATATTCTCAGGGTACGTGCCCAGAGCGTAGTTAGACTACATATATGACTGTCGCAGTCAGACAATCTAAGCAGAGCACCACTACATATAACGATGGTTTATGACTGCAAATAACATCCTAATTCCGGATAGCAATGTTACGAAATGGCGCTTTCCCTACGTTAAGCGATGTGGTCGATACTTTGAACCTTGCAATCCCCCGCAATGATCTTGCCTACCGCGATCCCAGGCATGAGCTTTCCACACCCTGGCGGCCCTCACAGGCTAGCACCACAAGTGATCCCGGTGTGTATATCAATATCACGAAAGGTAGAGAGAGGGGGAGAGAAAGGCCCTTGTTCATCTTTACCATTAACTTTCTTGAATGAGTTAGCAGACAGTTATGGCACTGCGGAGTAGCAGTAGTAGTGACCTCCTCCTCTCTACTGTGGCCGTGGGGCTCCTGGCCTATAGCATCATCACGAGGTTCCTCCAGTGGCGGCGGCTTCGTCATATCCCAAGACCTCCGACCGCGGGCTGGAGCAAGCTGTGGCTCCTCCGCTACGTGGTCTGCGGCAGGCTGTGCACAAAGCTCGAAGAGCTCTCCGGCGAATATGGTAAGTAATACCCAAGCAGTCAAGTCGATGCCTTGTGTAAGTAGTGCTTCGAACAAACCAACGGGATCGTCGCGTGTACTACCTAGGCCCTCTAGTCCGAATCGGCCCGGACTGGGTCATCTGCAGCGACTCGGACGAGATCCGGCGCATCTGTGGCTTGCGGTCGGGGTACTACCGCGTGCACTGGTACCGGGCGACGCAGCTGAGCCCGGATGAGGAAAACGTGCTGACGATCGTGGACAACGGGGCGCACCACCAGCTGCGGAGCCGGATCCAACCGGGCTACGCGGGCTGGACGTGGATAGCCGGGAGCCGCTGGTGGACGCCCAGGTCCGGAAGCTCGTCGCCCTGCTCGAGCGCAAGTACCTCTCGACCACCGCGATCACGCGCCCCTGCGACCTCGCCCGCACCATGCAGTACCTGACCCAGAACACCATCACGGCCGTCGGCTTCGGGCGGGCGCTCGGCTACCTGGACGCCGACCGCGACATCTACGGCGTCATCGAGGCCTGCGGGGCGCTCCTCCTACCCATGCACATCCTCGCCTTCGTCCCCACCCTCCAAAAGGTTGTCTCAAGGTTCCCTTCCGCCCCTTGCTCCCCAAGCCGACCGGCAAGCACGGCGTCGGTCGGTTCCCCGGTGTCATCATGAAGTTTGTCGACGAGCGCTGCGACGGCGTCCCCGACTCTGACCCCGACCCCGACCCCGAACACAACAATGCCGCCGACGGGGGGAAGAAGCGGAACACAGGAAAACCCGTCCGCAGGAGCGACATCCTGCAGACATTTGTGGGCTCGGGCCTCCGGCGCGCGCAGGTCCAGTCCGAAGCCCTCGTGACGCTGTTCGGCGGGACCGACACGACGGCCACGGGCTTGCGCAACACCATCTTCTTCCTCACGGCGAACCCGGAGGCGTACCGGGCGCTGCAGGCGGAGATAGACGGGGAGGTGGCTCGGGCCCGGACCAACAAAAATGATCCGAACCAGCTCGTCGATGACGGGGACGCAATCATCCCCGACTGCCAGGCCCTCCGGCTCCCTTACCTGGCGGCCTGCATCCGCGAGGGCCTGCGCCTGTGGCCGCCGAGTATGGGGGTCGTGGACAAGCAGAGCGACCGGGACGACGTGCTCTGCGGGCTGCGGGTGCCGGCGGGGACCAAGGTGGGCTGGACGGCGCTGGCGGTAATGAAGAACCGGCGCGTCTTCGGCGACAACACCGACGCTTTCGAGCCGCGACGTCGACCCTGCCGGCCTGCGAGAGATGGAGACCGTCTACGGCCTGGTCTTAGCCACCGGCACCCGCTGGGAGTGCCTCGGGAAGAAGCTGGCGTACGTCGAGCTCCGGAAGGTCATCTTCGAGGTACGTGTCATGCATATATGCGTACTATCCTATCTTCACCACTTCTCTTCCATGACACAGCTAGTTACTATGTAGTACTGTTCGTTACGCTAACTACCATGGTTTTTTCTGTAGCTCTTTCGCCGGTTTGATTCTGCTCTGGTGACGCCGATGAAACCGTTCCAATGGGTCAACCATGCGTTGGCAGCCCAGCATAACATGAAGATCAGAACTACAAAGAGGGTTCTTCCAGGCGGCGAGTAGTTGAGTTTCTGTCGCAGAATAGGGGTAACTTGCTTAGTCATCAAGACTTGTTAGCCTGTAGGTCGCGGCGTGCCCTCAGCCCTCCAACGTCACACGACTCATACGATGGGGGCAGAGCCGGAAAGACCATCACCGCGAAATTCGGGAAATGGCCGTTTAAGAACGCGGTTTTCAAGCACGTAACTGAGGACGGCGTGGTAACATTCCAGCTGCAGTTTACCTGGGGCCCGTACGCCAAGCACAGATTGGCAAATAGGCACGCTCGAGACGACAGATGCGAATCACCGATCCGCGAGGAGACGGACGAGGAGGAATGGGAGCTGGAAAGGGTCATCAATGATCGGATTGTTCGGGGTGGGGCCGATCCGGTCGTCGAATATCGTGTGCGTTGGAAAGGTTTCACAGAGAATGACAACAAATGGAAGTGCAGAAACGACCTTCTATTGACGGCGCCTGACCTTGTCCACGACTATGATGCGAAGAACTTTATCGACTGGGTCCCTGGAATGGAAAACGGACAAGAGAACCTGGTAATTTCGGCGCCAATCGCCAAACGGAGCAGGCCGCGCAAACCTGGAAGGGCTGCACAATGAACAAAAGCCGGTTGGAAGTTCCGCATTCGTAGGACAACCGGCTCTCCCTAACTATATTCAATCAAGATTCGACGTATCCAGTATCTGTGCGTAACCCGATTACTATGCCGAAATGACCTCGTGATACCACCGTGGTAAACATCATCGTCTTCTTGTTAGAGCTCGGAAGGTACGCCTAACGGAACACAAACTGAAAAGTCCTTCACGATCGCAGGCTGAACCCCCCACAAATGAGCACAGAGAGCAAGCATACACGGCTGAAAGCGAGGCTTCTAGACCTTCCGACCAAAATATCAACATGCTCGCGTGGCTTACGGTCATATACCTCACACCAGCCTTCTCAACCTTCAGGTTCCCTCTTTGAAGTATCTCTTATGGGAAACTTGTTCAAAATGGCGGTGGGATCCTGCCAGAGCCTCGAACCGGGGAAGAGGGAGAGCCCCCAGTCATCTGATGGCGCGGACATGATTTTTCTCTCCGGCATCGCCTCAGCTAGTCTCCGCCACTGTTGACGATCACCGCACAAGTGTCTATAGACAGTCCGGATGGCAGTGCGACTGGGGCCGGTCCAGGCGCGCCATCGATTCTCGATGAACGCACGATTGCGCCAGGCAGGAACGGTACAGCGGACGATGACGATGGTAGTGGCGGTTGAGAGGACATGGACGCCGACCGAGTCATATGTGTTGCCGGCAAGGAAGGTGAGGATGATCATAACAAAGGCCATTGCCAGTAGGGTTGAGACTATTGTCCACCACATGTGTTCGTACCGTGCTAGACGAAAGCTACCGTGCCCGCGATAAATCAGTCTTCAAATCGTAGAATATGAGGAAAATATTTAGTCTTATTAGGCGACGGACCGGAATGTCCATAGACCTTGGTCCTCGGAAATCTGGACGATAGTCGTGATCAAGCCCTGGAGCAGAGAAATAAACACGGCGAGGGCGATCGAGGACCAGAGGAGCGCAACGTGCCCAGTCCTGTTGGAGATCCTAAGCTGCGGGCCAGTGGTGGGTCTGCCATCCTGAGAGACCTAGTCCACTGGCGAAGCTCGTGCGGTCAGTAGCGCGAAGAGGAGAAATTATGGCTAGGAACGTGACAGAAGTCATTGTCTCAGCCGATTTGGCGCAGAAAAGGAGTTGGTATGGAGAAAATTGCGCACCAGACCTTGGATTGTGTGAAGCTGTAACCGTCAGGCACGGCGCTGATGCTTCTGGTACCGGGAGGAGAGCCGACTCCCAGGAGTTCTTGGAAGCTTTGAGTGTCCTGGGTGCCTGGTGTACAGGTAATCGAGCATGTCTATCATGCTCATTACGCTAGGGTTGCAATTCATGCAAGAAGCGGTCTCTATAGCGTGGGACGAACTTGAATGTAGAGCAAAAGGTGCCGCGTTGATCTACTCCCGGATTAAACCGAATCTTACATGGTGCTGCCCTCCATCTTGTTATGGTCCCCATGGATGGCTAACGCAATGCGCTGGAGAAGCCAGCAGACCATTTCATAGCGCACATGACGGCTACAAGAGTCGCAAACGACACCAGAATGCTTGAGACGCCGTAGGTGTATGCCTGACGCCTTCATAGTGCTGCCAGCTCTGCTACCCACGTTGATACAGTGGTTAAACAGCCACAGAAGCCGTCTTCGACCCCTTGGAGTACCTGGCAGCCAATGCGCCCTCCGACCGGGACATGGGCTATGTCCCAAGACATGCCGAGCAACGCGGTGTCGAGGAAATTGACGACAAAGGTTCCGAGCGGAAACGATGCGATCCTGCTGTTGAGATTGAGTGATAGACGGAACAGGGCCAGACAGCCCAGGGGCGACGGGACAAACGCGAACGTTGCCCGGCCTCGCCAGTCCTCGTGCGGTGGGTATATCGACATGAATACCGCTCCAAGCCACATCCCAACACTTAACGGGACGACCAGGCGGTCGAGAAACTTTCCCGTAATCATGTACGGCAGCGAAGTCGCTATTGGCTCCATTGCGATGGCGAGATGCGCGCCGATGAAGAGGGCGGAGAGTGAGACGGAGACCGTAGTAATGACAACGGCCAGCAGTGCCATGAATGAGTACCCACCATTCCTCGCCGCCGGCGCGTCAACGTCTGGCGATGATAGGTCGTTTGAGAGTGCCAGGAACGCGTCCCTGATGAAGGACGAGAAGGACGTGAAGGACGTGAACGAACCGCAATATCCTGTTGCGAGGCCGATGTAGAGAGACATGGTCTTTTTCGTAGCCAAGAGTGCTTCCTTTGCCCCAGCTTGCTCCGTAGCCCCCATATCCGGAGTTGATGCATTGGTCTCTCCATTGCCTCCATAATTCGTTTCATGACCTAGCTTCGGAGCACTCGCGTAGTGCCGGAAGAGCGCCATATCTTCCGCCAAGAATCCCAGGATCAGGCTGCCCCAAAAATTCGCCCATAAGACCTGAATGTAACGGGAGCGCCGGGACACCTCATCAGCGCCTGTATACCTAGCGTCCCAAATATCGAAAACACGATGAGATAGGCATGGGTATACAGTTGCGTTGCGAATCTCGAAACATGCACACTCTCTGCCTTCTCGCGTGGTCGACTTGCATATTCCTGGGCCGAAGGACCCCGACCCCGACCCCGAGAACTGCGTCTGTCGGTGGGCCTCGTCTCTTCTAGGCTTCGAAATCTGTACACGGCGATCTCGTTGGGGTTCTGGACCGGTGAAGACGCCAGCTCGTCCAGGTTGGCGTACAGGTCCGGAACCTCGTAGTCGACCTGCGCGGCCTCTCGGCCAGGCACCTGCGGGGGGGGCCGTCCAGTAGCGTGGACATCCTCTTGCGAGACGACGTGGCCGGTAAATTATTCGATGGGCGGAGGCACCGGCGCGGAGCCCAGCGAATCGTTGGGGTTGAGGTGTGCATCGGGGGCGTCGTACTCTATAGACGGTCGAGAGGGAAGCCCACGCGATTGGGCCAGCAAGATCGAGCGGGTGTGACCGCCGTGGTCTAGAGGAAGTTCTTGGTCTGATAAAGTCGCATCTGTGTCCCTGTTTATGGTTTGCTTGTGGTTTGCCGTAGCGTCATTCTGGACAACACGTCTTGCTGGTGCGGTGTCGACCCTCCGAGTAGAGAGGCATTGTTTTCTAGGGTCAACCAAAAACGACACGCGAGTCCCCAGGGGACATGAATGGGAGATCCGCCGTACCCGTCATTTGGTGCGCGGTATCGAGCCAAGAAATGACAGAGCGAGAATCCAAAGCTACATTTTCCAGTCCTGGAAGTCGGGATAGCGGGGCCGACTTGGAGAACGCTGGATTGGGAGGCGGACTGAGGCCCCCACACCACAAAGGCGTTAATCGAGTTCTCGTATGTGCTCTTATGGATGGACAAAGGCTGTTAGGACACAGATACAGCTGGTAAAAATATGCTCGGTCCACTAAGCTTTGCAATAGACCTAGCAGAGGAAAATGCAATTACAATTCCACAAATTACTTGGTTCCAGGCGAAATTTGGTATGTAGTCAAGGTAACTGACAGGGTCTAGTAGGACCCCTACACGATACGAGTACTAAGATTGGCATCAAAACGTCAAAACATCAGCATCCACATCAACATCAACATCTACATGACCGATATTAAGGATCTCGACTAGCCTTTTAAGGCCTTAGACATTAGCGGCGATTATCATCTGCAAATATTGACTCTCTGTTCTATCGGCTGGTCTCTTGACAAAATCTCAAGGCATACTGGCGCGACACGGCGTCAGGTTCAACATACATGCCAAATGGGCCAAGCGACGCCTGCCCGTAGATCCGGATGCCCGCCCGTCCTAACAGATGCTCAAGTCCAAGAGCAAATTGAGTTCATCTGCTTATCAAAGGAGGTACGGCGTATGGCCTATCGTCAGCTTCCTATAGCCTTCGGCTAGGACGTCTCTGAATACGCTATTCAATACGCTCTACGTTAAAACGGATGCCGACGATATGTTGCTCTACGAAAGCGTCTAATCACATAAGCTACCCGTCTTAAACGCCTCGGCATGACCGAGGAGCGTATCCTCTGGACCGTCAAGATTGGGAACAGGTCCTTTGGTCAGATGAAACCTGGGTTGTAGCAGGACGTTATCCCCAAACATACGTCACATGCCGTCAAGATGAAGCGCTTGATCCGACCTGTATCGTCGAAAGGGTCAAACGAAAAGGCGGTTGGATGTTTTGGGGCTGTTTTCTATAAAATACGGCAAGGGCCCTTGCGTTTTCCGGGAGGAATGGGGCACTATCACACCAGAGTCCTATTTGATGTGTATTGTACCCTTGATATGCGGCTGGCTCTGTCTTCATCCTGACCAAGTCTTCATGTAAGTTAACGCTAGGCCCTATGTTGCGAAGGTTACAGTCGAAGAACTGGAAGAAAGAGGTATCTAAACCCTCCCACATCCGCTGGAAAGCCCAGATCCCAACCATATCGAAAACGTCTGGAACTGGATGAAAGAGTATATTGAGGAAAACTTCTCAGAGAAGATGTCATACGACGCACTACGGAAAGCAGTCAAAGAGGCATAGGAAGTTGTCCCGGAATCATTCTTCAAGGGCTTGTGGCTAGTATGCGGGACAGAATGAAGGCTGTGTTGGACGCCAAGGGGATGCATACGCCTTTCTACATGGCATAGGATGGTATACGGCTGGCTGAGCGCTTGTGGCAGGGTCCTACTGGACCCTCGTCCGTGGTCCAATCACGCCGGCCCGAGTCGCGCGCCACATTGTGGCTATGGCTGGCCGTGGGTTGCCCGTAAATGCCGCCTAATCTTGCACATAATTCTGCTTCGCATCATTTCTGGACCTGTCTCTTTCATATTCTGGTCTTCTACGATGTCTATGGTGTGAAGCGCAGCGATCTGGGAGATCGCTTACCATGGACAGGCCGTGGGAGATAGACTCCACATGCTCGGCCCGCTCAAGCACCGGAACATTCCCCAACACGAGAAAGAGAGCATTTCCGGCCGGAGACGAGCCGACCGAAGCTAACGCAAAGAGGACTGCGGGACTCAACGTTTGGGATCAAAGTGAAATTGTAGGAGCATCGTGGACTCAGCTCCCCCAAGCATGTCTTCCACATCACCTGTATCCATTCGAAAATGAGTCGACAAGCCATTTGGGCCTGTGGCCGTCCGCCCAAGCTGCAGCTTTAGGGGAATGCCTTGCCCCAGATGAGGCCTTACGAACGGATGAGGTGATATTGCCTCCACTGCCAGTAAGCAGCTTCGGTTTTCAGGTCGAGCGCGTCCCGGACGTGAGCATTGTGTCTTCCAGCTCACGTTTCAACTGTCCGGAAGGACTCCTGACGACCCAGAACTGCCAAAGCTATACGTCTCCAACTAGGGAAGGCGACGGATGGCGGCCGGATCAGTGGGCCCAACTAGTGGGCCAGGAAATCCCCAATAGAGGAGACTCCTCGGATCCACCCCTTATTCTACAATCATCTGTTGTAGACCACCAGCCATTGGAATACCAAGACTACGTTGAAGACTCTAGTACAGGAGAAACGTCGGCTTTCAACGACAACGACACTCCACGGCAAACTCCCGTAACCGAAGGATCTTCTGTTGTGGGAATACAGGAACCTCACGTCGGATACAGACCCTCTATCAAGAACGAGAGCGGTTCTCAAGCTAAGCCGTCACCGACCTGGACCGATGATGAAATTGAGTGTGAGGTAGAATATGACACCTGTTTCGGGGTTGTAAGTCTTTGTCCTAGTCCCACGGGCTTCATGCGCGTCAATCGGCACTCATCGTCTCTCACTAACCATACATCTAGGTGATTGTCGAAGCCAGCGTTTCGACCACGGATCATCGGAAAGTTGCAGATTGTCCAGTCACAATCCGCTCAGATGGCAAAGTATTGAGTCTTTGCTTCGCAGACTCAGGCTGCTTCGCAGGCATCATCGCCTCTCGCGGGTTGAAGAAGCTTCTAGACCGCCACACAGTCAGAGTCACCGCAGCACTGTGCTGCAAACAGCCACACGACGACAAGAAGACGAAAATATCCAAGAAGTCGGGCGGCTCGGCTTCTAAATGGAGGTTGGAAGACGCTATCGCTAGAGTGGTCGTATACGGAAGAATGGAAGACAAAGACGACATTGCCAACCTCCTCTCCGATGCAGGGCTGTTTTTCCAACATCCCACCCTTGACGAATATGACCCTGGGGTACCGTACTTTAACCCGCATCTCCTTCTCCGCCCCGGCGCCGAGATGCCGAAAATCGAAGGACTCTCTATCTCCGGCTCTCAGCGAGCTGCTACTAAGGGAGGTCTGCTCGACGAAGTGAACCAAGGGAGGATCTGGAGAATATTCGATCTTGCGAGCGGAGCCGGGACTTCAGCAGTGGCAGCAGCAAGCTCGAGGCTGAGGTCTACGTTGCGGAAGTATGTCGGTTGGTCGCAGTCTGTGAATGTGCCAGTACTAAAACCTATCTGTCCAGACACCAGCTTCAGGCACTCGCTATGATGATTGAGAGGGAATGCGGTGTTATTGAAGGCGCAAAGTTCCCGTCGCTGTGGCAGGACCCATCCGACCCTCGCAAGCCGAGGTTAGTTAATTTCGTACATGAGCAATCCCTCGACCACTAATTTGATGTAGCTACCGCCACATCATCACCGGAACCTTTGAGAAAAAGCCACGTTGCGTTCGGGGAGGAGTACTAGCAGATGTAAGGGTACCATGAAAGCCACGCCTGGATTCATCTAATCAGCTGTTACATTGTAGGAAATGGGTCTTGGAAAGACTCTTACTACCCTCGCCCTAATATGCTGGCATCTGGATCTAAGGGATGCAGATGTATGTGCGGTCGACTCCCAGCCCTCCTCAACTTTGATAGTGGTCCCGAAGTCAAGTATGTATTTCCCTTCACAACCAAGAATGCTGTTCTAATCGGTACAGCTATTATCGGGTGGGAGGCCCAGATCAAGAGGTAATCGATCCCTCTAGTGAAGAGGGCTCCGTTTTAACTTCATCTAGGCACATAAAACCGGATACGATTGCCACGGTTACATACCACGGCCCGTCAAGGAAGAATCTCGTCTCGAATCTCCTGGAGTATGATGTTGTGCTGACCACATACGAGACGCTTCGTGAAGATTTAATGGCATCAAAGAATCCAGAAGTTTGCACCATCTACTCTCACCACTGGCACCGCATTGTGCTCGATGAAGGTGCAGTCGCCCCTTATATCTGGCCTGAATATTCGACCCATATACTAAATATATGTCGAAGCCCATCGAATACGCTCCCGAAGCTCCAAGCTACATCAGGCCGCTCTTTACATTTCGAAACGTGCATACTGCCACTGGTGTCTTACCGGCACACCGATACAAAACTCTCTGGACGATTATGGCGCTCTCCTCGGCTTCCTCCAGGTCCCCAAGCTCTCGGATAAGCGAGATTTTGACAGATGGATTGGCAAGCCTGTGAAGGATAAGCACCAATACGGTTTAGGTCGGCTTCAGGACTTGGTCAGGACAACTTGTCTCCGACGTACAATTTCAGGCCTTGACGCAGAAACTCTCCAGCTCCTCCCTCTAGAGGCAAAAATCGAGTGGATTGATCTGGGCGACGACGAGGAAATATACACATTCTTCAAACGCAAAACAGCAAGCGTTGCATCCGGTCTTGGGAAGAGACTCACAAAGGGGGCTAAGGGCTCCGCGGGGAAATTCAAGGGTGATGAAAACATCCTGAGCCTCATTAACTTTTTGAGGTTGATATGCAACTACGGAGAGCGAATGTTACCTGCGAAGGCTTTGGAGGGGTGGAAACAGAGAGATTTGTCTTCTCTTGACTGGCAAGCAATGGAAGCGATGCGTCGCCAGTGTTCTCGCTGCGGAGAGCGCGTGAGAGACGCCGCTGATGGGAATATTCTGCCGTGCGGACATCATGTGTGCAAAAGGTGCCAACTCTACGCTGAAGAGGTTGATGAAGGAGAGGCGGACGAGGCTTTGGCGTGTCTTGCCTGCGGAGATTCTAACCAGATCGGAGAGAAGAAGGGGGCGCCAGGTGGACCTAGGTCAGCAAAAGCCCAGGCCCTGATACGCAACATCCTGAATCAGCAATCAACCCCACGGGCATCGCCGCCCCAGAAATGGTAAGTGAGGGCAAAGAGTGACCCATGCGATTGCAGTCTCATCTGACAAGCCACAGCGTTGTTTTCAGCTGCTGGACGAGAATGCTGAACCTGATACAGCAAGACCTCCGAGATGTTGGACTAGGTATCCAGCGAATTGATGGGCAGGCCTCGCTACAGCAGCGTCGCATGGCCATGGAGCAGTTTAGGTCCGACCCGAATTGCACAGTAATGCTAGCTAGTATTGGCAGTGCGGGCGAAGGGTAAGTGGACAAAGCGACCACATCCTCCCCGATAGGCAACGGGCCAGAAGGTGAAGCTGACGATGTGATCGCCACTAGTATCGATCTGATATCGGCTTGTCATGTGCACATATTAGAACCCCAGTGGAATCCCATGACGGAGTCACAGGCCATTGGGAGGGTGCGTCGGATAGGGCAAACGCAGCAGGTTTCAGTGACGAGGTATATTGTCAGTCGCTCAATCGAAACTGTAAGTACTAGTCATGCTGTTAGGCCAGCTGGCAGCGTGTGTGCCTCTCCACGTTCCGCTTCGCGATATTTCGAGGAGAGCTCTGACCAGCCACTAGTACGTCCAATGGATACAGGAGAACAAACTGCACCTTATATCACAGTCGATTGCCTTGGAAGCGACTTCTCAAGAGGAAGTTGATCAGAAAAGATGGGAGGTGAGTCTAATCGTCCAGAAACTGCACTACCGAGCTATAATGACCATAACGACAGAAGTTGAACGAGTCTTTATCATAGGCAATCTTCCGATCAAAAGATACATAGGTATGAATCTGTTGCTAGACTAGTCCTCTGGGATTGGCGGATTATCGCTATTTCTTCTGGCTTCCGTCGCCTCTGCCACCAGATCTTCCCAAGACTTCTTCAGCCACTTGGAAATACCCTTGGTACCAACTTCTTCCGATATCTTGACTCGCGTGGACACGTGCTCTCTGCGCCCAGGCTTGCCCGATTCAGTGAGCTGTCGCTTTTGATACTCGATCTCAGGCTTAGCACCACGGTATAGTAAAAATCTCATAAACTTTGCTGCCTCTTCGGTGTCCTGCCCTGCTGCCCGCTGAAGGGGTCTTGCTTGATGTTTACTATTCTGGTACTCTAAATCTGCGCCAAGGTCGAGGAGTCCTGAGGCCAGTGTTATAGAGCATGTCGTTGCGGCAACCGACTGTAGACCAGTCCCAGAATATTTCCGAGGAAAAAAGCACATGTCGTTGAGCTTCCTCCAGAGTGTAATCAAGATCCGCTCACTTTGTGGCCGACCTCGCGTTGCTGAAACGATCCGAGGTTTCATTGCATCAAGCGATTCAGTGTATTTCCCTCTACCCCTTGAATAGACGGCAACCACCATCGCCTCAATGTGGTTGTACAGGGCAATGGACTTGTCGGACTTCAAAACCTCCGCGAATAAAGACGTGAAGCCATGGGACGAATATCGGTTCGTCGCAACAATGCGTTGCACTCTGATTGCTAGCCACTTGGATGTTTCGAGGTTACCGGCTGTTACTGCTGGGAGAAGATACTGTGAGATCTCGCTGAAGTCGTTTCTCCTTTCCAGAAATCGAGGCCCAATAATTTCAATCATATTTGACGATCCAGAAGATGCTGTCTCCATAAAAAGAGCTCTGATTTGATCACCACTCAGATCTTGAGCAGTCGCCAGCACGGATTGGACGTTGTGCACTTTGCCGGCTCTTATTAGAGCGAGTAGGAAAGATACTAGCTGGTCGTTGTCCGTCGGGTCACGACGGATAGATTTTCCTGGGTCTTCTACCCTGTGAAATTGGTCCTGGTGAACATCTCTCATTCGGCGAGACAGGAACCCAATATCGGTGTATTCGCATGTCGGAACGTCGCATCTCCAAGGTCGGTCGTGGTCTTTGCTGTGGGCGCTCCGAAGTTCTTTCGTCTCGAAGCCGATCCGGTGAAACATGCAACCCACATAAGGGCACTTGAAAGGCCGAGTGCCATAGTTGCGTTTGATGGTGTCGCAGTGGCATTTCTCTTGGAGTTGAATGTGTGCCCTGTGCCCGAATGGGGTGTAGGCCATTTTGTCAAGAATTTCGTGGAGAGATGCTGAGATATGTCGCAGCGTCAACGGATCCGACGTCTTCCGGTCGCCTGGTAGAGTGCATCAGTTTACTCAGTCTTTCGTAGAACGAAGTGGCCAGACGCTACAGGGCATCCAGCGGATGCGAAGTCTCACCCATTCCTAGTTTAAACAACCCCAGCTCGGATTTCTGGCAAAACCTTGCCTCGTGACAGAGCAGACGATAAATTTCCGGGAATTTGTCCTGAAATGGCTTCAATCCTGAAAATTCGATTTCGTCGCTAGATGGGACATAGCCGCTATTGACTCGGATATGCGATATGTCGCGCAAAAGACCCAGGAGTTGTGAACACTCTGGTAAGCCTTCATCGATCTTGTTGGATCGAAAGTAGATCTCAACTAAACGAAGCCAGACACCAGCAGCATAGTGGTGAAACCGATATACGCCGTTTATCAGATGTATTTCGAGTTGACTCCTGCCGATGACGGGGTCGTGATGGGCCTGGCAAAGATATGTGATGCAGCAATTTGCGAGACTGAGAGTGCAATGGCTGATGTCAAGCGAATCAGCAATGTCGCGGCTGAAGAAGTATCTGGCCACCTGGTTAATATACTGGCGAAACGGGCCATTGCCATGGACTTACTCCTTCGCAGTAAAATGCACAAATTGGACCTCGTCGTCGAGAACTTCCACCACTGGCCCGCAAAGCCGAACGAGGTTTAATGTTGAGTAACCCTTTGGAATCTGGCGGTAGTCTCCGGTGCGAATGGAAAGAGCTTGCTCGAGTTCCTGGATCGTCATGGGCATCGGGGAGCAGCCAACCCAGCCGAGGATCCTACGAGCCTTATCCCTCGCAAAATCGGGGAGTCCTTTGTTGATGCGTAAGAAGACTCTTCCGTATCTATATCATTGTTGGCAAGAAATAAAGAAATTAAGAGGAGATTGGGGAAGATAGCGCGACTTACGCGTCGTTGAGATCTGTCGGGAGCACCTTCAGCTCATCCCGCACCTCGTCGATTGTGTCGAGAAACTCCAGACTCCTCAGGATGAGTTGGGCGTACATAAACATTCCTGATTGCCAATTCATTAGTCGCGGCTTTCATGAACGCTGCATAATAGGGAGTTTGTGAATAGAAATCACCTTTGGCCCGACCTGCGATTGGAGATAGTAGTTCTATGATCTCCCTTTCCTCCTCCGAGCCGAAACCGCGAGACTGGGCCCAGTCACAGTAGCGACTCATGACGTAGATTTGAATGCTGTCCGTATTTCGCGTATCAACCCGAATCTCGGTCGACACGGGCTTCAAGAGAGTCCCCAGGTCATGCTCTGCTCTGCTGCCGATGAGAATCCTAGTCTCCTCACAGTTCTCCGATACACGGAGCATCTCCTGAAGCAGAAGCACCCTCTCGGTCTCATCGATCTCATCGAGGCCATCAATGACAATATGGACTGGGCCGGAACAAGCCAGAACCTTGATCAGCACATCAGTGGCAGCGGCACGATCGGAACTGAGAGCCTCGCGACTGATTTCGCACACAACGTCCTGAAGTGCGCTGTCGTCTCGAGCAAGTTGGAATATCAGAGAATGGAGGACCGAGAGAGCCGATGTGGAATGCTGAAGTGCGTGACTGAGGAAAGAGAAGATTACACGATTGTAAGAGGAATTGCTGGAGCGAATGTTGTCAATAACACATGCTGCGAGGAACGTCTTGCCTGGAGGTGGACCGCTAATCAGGATCGACAACTAGATATTTCCAGTTACTAGGATTTCTCACCTGCACCAGGTATTCCGCGGAGCCAAATAATCTTCGGCGAGTCTTCGGTAGCATTGAGCCACTTCCGTATGTGGGAGTCATTGAGAAGCCAGCTCCCGGTCCCTCCGCAAAGCCGCCCGCGCAGGTTGTTAAGTTTTATATCGTAGAATGTGGGCGCCATGCTATTCTCAAGCACTCTGTACTCTGTTCGTCTGGTCGACCGTTCGAGGTTCTCAAAATGCTCCATTTCGCGAGCTCGTGCATGGTGCTCCTCCTGAATGTGCTCGAGGCGGACTTCGTTCCGCAGCATTGTGGCATGCCGCGCTATTCTGTTGATGACGTTGTCAATTTGTTCCTTCTTCCTTGGCCACAGAGCTTCGAAGAAAGCTTTAAATCCTAGACATTGGTCAATTTGAGTGTCTTCTACGTCGTCTCCACCGTTGACTGGGCGGTGCCTCGCACAGTCCCAGGTCGCAACTTACTCGGCATGCTAAAGAACTTGAGCGAGACCAGGTAGAAATCCAAGATATCCTGAAAGAATAGCGCCAACAGCTCTCTGATCATGTCATTACGCTCAAAGAGTTTTGTCGCAAGGCGAAACTCGGGTAGCAAGAGCCCTATCTCGCCGGTTGTGTTAATCAGGGCGTCAAGAGATGTCGTCAGGGTACTAGCCCACTGAACGAGCAGTTTGATCGGGCCCCATATCAGCGCAAGCACGTCGGGCTTTACCTGGACGAAGGTGTCGATGGCCCCATAGTAGCCCTGTAAGCGCTCAAGGTAGGGTTGGAGCTTGGCAAGGTTGCGAAGCTTGCCCGTATTGATTTGCTCGGCCTGTAACTTATCTGTGAGATCGTATACTTCGTCGGCAGAGGTGGTGCTCAGAATTTCTCTGTAGAGAGCCTCGTTCTTGAGACCGGCTTTGAACTCCCAAATTGCCTTGTCAAAGGCAGCCTGGACAGGGTCGTGCAACGGTGCGGATGATGACATTATTCTAGACCCGCTGCATTCAAGTTTCCCGACTTCATTCGGGACCTGGCAGACGACTGGAAGTAGGAGGGCTGAGAAGGCTGGACACACCTGGTCATCGATGCCTTCACTTGAAAGTTCCATGCACAGCCCCAAATTGGCGCGCTACCGCCGCCACACCAGGCAACACTCCTTTGTGGTGGCGGTGTACGGAGATACATTGGTCAGCTTTAACAAACTTTTCTGTTTCCTCGTAATCCTGGAACAATACCACTGTCGGAAATGCAATTTAAACAAGAGTGGCAACAGCAGTGTAACAGAAAATGCAAAGGAGGGGCAAATGAAACGTGCTACGCAGTCCAATGAGAAAAGTTCTACCATCACATGGATGTTAGGAAGCCATTCAGGGGCCATTGAGAGCCCTGCATCGAATTTCTAGCCTTAACAAGCCACAGTGCTCGGGGATGATATTGAAGCACCCTGCCTTTCTAGGCGTGACGCTAACATCGAGACTCGTTCGTTAGTCTGTACAAATCGGGTCCACTTAGTTTCCGAACACCTTAAAATATCACGAAAAATATTTATAAAACCACAACGCCTTAATAAAAATAAATATAAAAAATAAAGAAATATATATTAATATCAGCGGATATAAATTAAATGATTAAATTAATATTTTTTTAAGATATTCCTAAATAAAAAGACATTTAAATGTTAAAAATTTTATATATAAAAAGAAAACTATAAAACATTATTTATTCTTAATATATATAAGAAAAGTAATAACAATGCCTTAAATAGAACGCAAAGTTATATAAGACTTAAAAGTTTCGTTTTAATTAAACGTTATTTAGTATTTTTAATAATTTTTCAAAATCCGAATATAAAATAACGTTTTTTAATAAAAATTAATTATAACTTATCGAAACTTTTATAAAACAGTATAAAATTTTATATGTAAGTTTATACAGTTATAAAGTATTATCTTATAAAGTTATACGGTTATAACTTTAAAAACAAAAAAGTTTGCTATTTTTATATATAATAGTAAAATATATAATTAAAATTTATATAATACGATTAAAATTACAATAAAAATAAAAATATTAACTTTATTAATAATATATTCGAATACCGATATAAATTTTGCTATTATAAGTTTATATACATAATAATTATATACTGTTTTTTATAATAAATAAATATAAACTTTAGTGAATTTTTTTAAATTTTTATAAGCATTATTTTAATGCCCACTTTTCGTTTTTCGTTTAATTATATATGTAATTATTTATATTAATTTTTACTATTGTATATAACTTATAAGTGTTGTGTTTTAGATTTTTAAATATCTTAATGTAATAAAATTTGCTGTTCGGAAACTAAGTGGACCCGATTTGTATGGTGAGAGTCATTGAGTGTTGTCACGCTGAAATCTACGTTAACCCTACGACTTTGGCCGAGAACACCTCCGCAAGGCTGAGCTCCACCGCATATCTTGCCCAGACCTTCTTCCATTTCGCAACAACGCCCAACTCTGGCATTGTGACAGAATGCCCAGAACTAAACCATCACGCTTTGCGACTCAAGACCGCGTATCTTCGGGCGGAGTAATTTTTGTCTCTTCAAGACAAGGATCAAGACGCTCTACAATGGCGTGTTCAGCGGTGGGTCTAAGCACATGGCACAATGCAGAAGAAGCATCCATTGGGCATGGGTGAGCCATGGTCTGCTGTATCTCTGGCTTTAGCTCCTGGAACCCCGGCAGACATTGCCCTCTTCTCTATCACCACCCCTTACCAGTACTGCTGGCGGATGGCGTTGCGAAGCCCACCTGTGCTTGCCGACCTACCGCAGCCCGACATGGACGGTCCACCATTTGACCTTTTTCAACCGTCTCGCCGACCAGCTCGATTCCAAGCGGCCCACGGTGCCTGTTACGAACGTGCTTTGGTGTATTGGCCTCCTGAGATGACTCCTCGGGTAGAAGCGATGGTAATTACCTCTATGAGTAATTTGGGAAGCTCACGGGCCAAAACTTTCTCGGAGTTTTCTACAAGCTTCTAGCGTACGCCTCCTTCCCCGGGCTATGTGAACTTGTTCCCTGAGCTGCAAGCAGCTCTCGACGCGGGGACGTTCCGACCGGGTCACGCCCAAGCACTGACAGACTTGAACGACATCGGCGGCTACGTATTCCTTACTGGTGGCCCTGGGTCCGGCAAGTCCACGTTTGCCATACAGATTTGCCGCGCTTTGATGTCTCGCGGCCGTCAGGTCGTCTGCCTTGCTCCCTCCAACGCCCTCGTCAATGACCCCATCCAGAAGCTATCGAGCATTGCACCGAGCAAGAAGATCCGGTGCATGCTACCGTGGGAAGAGGAGATGCATAATCTTACTTCCTCCAAACCGACAGACTCGTCCGAAGGTCGCACGTGTACCAAAAAGCGCCCGTAGCCCGGATGCCATCATGACAAGGCATTTGAACATTTGCTGCCTGTTGAACTTCAATTCGAAGCACGTATCGGCCATTCCCCAATCAGTAACTTGCCAAGCTATGGCCGATTTCGACACCATGTTAGATGACGATACCATTTCTAATCCTGAGGATTTTGCCGAATATAAAGGCAATACCTACTAAATCGGACCGCAACCTCGCCGTCTTATCGTATAAAGAAGTATTAATAACCTTAATTAATACCTTTAGTTTTAAAACTATGCTATAATCTTGTTATAAGTCGCGTAATATTCATTACTCTAGCCAGCTATAATGCTAGCGCAGTAAGTTAAGGTGATTGTTGCTCAAGGGTTTCTTCTGATGAGGTTTCTATTGATCTCGTTATTAGATTGAACTCCACTTTCCTTGAAACATCTATGGATCCATGGTGAATTATATGTCTGATATCTGCAGCAATGCATTATGGCCAAGCACGGTACACGTCGCCAGCAGTCTTTCCGCCACATCTTGTCTCGGAATCCCCAACGCAAGGAATGTCGCAATCAGACTTGGTCGTAGGCGCTTCAAGAATGGCACTGGGCGTGGACGGCGCGCGGTTGCACCTATCACCCCCATCGACGGAGAAGATTACCTCGCTCCCCTCGAACCGCCGAGTACATTCCCTCGCACATCGCTCAATCGTAAGATCCCCGACAGCCATCGACTCCCGAGCCGCCCCCCAAGCAGTACGGCCCTGCTCATGCGAGTAACAGCCGACATGACTGTAGCACAGAGGTCGTCCGTGGGACTGGCTGACGCCGAAGACACTGAGTATGCTCGACCCTCCGCAGACCTGCGTGCTGTTGCCGGCACAGGGAGCGGCACAGTCTGTCGCGGGGCCGCCCCTCGGTGCCCATCTCTAGCTGTGAGCCGCAACGACACATGGTCCCATCCTCCAAGCCGAACAACGTCTGCCCCTGCGTGGCGAGGCAGTACTCGGCGCAGTACTTGACGGTCATTCCGAGCTCAGCTACCGTCTGCGAGTGGGAGAGGCCGAGTACACTCGGGTTCTCGGTGCTGTAGCATCCAAAGTACTCATAAGCGGGAATAGAGGCGGTTTCCCCAGCATCCCTCCCAATAGTCGCCCGGCCGGACTTGGTGCTGAAGATCTCTACCCGCCCCTTTCCGCCGCAGGTGTACCCGAACCCATCGCCACATTCGACATCGCATTCCGCCATGTCGGTGCCCTCGGCCCAGGAAGCTATCTCCTGACCACACGTGCAGACCGTCCCCTCGCCGAGGGCGAAGAACGCATTGCCGCTGGTGGTGCAGAGACTGCCGCACTTCTGCACCGATATGTCCTTCTCGTCGAAGCTATCGCCCGCCAAAACGCGCTTCGAGCCGTCCTGCACGAAACACCCGAGGCTGGTGGCCTCGACAGGCAGCGTGGGCTGGAGGCTGTATACCTCCACGGCTCCATCGCCGCTGCACGCGCCGGAGCTGCTCCCGTTGCACTTGGTGCCGCACCTCCCATCGTCCAGGAGCTGGCTGTCCATCCGCAGGCGCGTGTTGCACAGGCACGTGTCCCCGCCGGGGACGGAGATGCAGAGGACGCTGCCGAAGGTCTGGGAGGCGGACTGGAGGTTGCCGCAGCCCATCTCGATCCAGGAGTTGAGCTGGCGGATGGTCTGCTGGTTCACGCCTGTGGCGACCTTGACGGCCAGGCGGTCGTCGCTGGGCTGGAGTTTGTAGGTCTCGCACTGCAGCGGCAGGCAGATGGACATGCCTTCGGCCACGTCGTCGCAATCTAGGATCTGTGGGTTGCCGGTGAATATGGCTGCGGACGAGACCTTGTATTTGAGAGCCAGGGAGTCGCAAGTGTCGCCGGACTGCGTAGTGTGCTTCACGTCCGAGAGACACAGGGGAGTCTCGGTGGGAACTAGTGGGAAGGGAGAATCTTTCGTGGCAGTGGGCTGCTCTCGCGTAGGGAGCAACGCGATACTGCTGCTTTCAGGGCTTCTGGTAGTAGGACTCCTTCGGGTAGATGGAGTAGGGATTGGCCTGCATCATCTTGAGCCGGTCGACATAACAATCAGAGCAAAGCTCGCTGTCTGGTATATCCTCGATGCTCTCGGCATCGCTGAACTCGACGATGACATCTGCTCACTGTTAGAAGAACATGCTTGATGAACCAGATGGGCAGGGAGCTTACCATTGCAGTATCGACCACTCTTCTTGTCGGTCTGGCATGTTTCGTTGATACCATAGGAAATGAAGGAGCCCATGATACCAGGGGTCGCGCTACCATCCCACTCTAAGCCAGCACAATAAGTATCGACGGCATTCGACCAGTCCGAGATGGACTGAGCACAGCTAGCATTGCAGACCGAGTCAACGCCGACCTCGCTGGGCATGATACCATGATATTGGGCCCGTGTCCACTCGCGCGTGGCATTGTCGCATCGCACAAGAGCCGTGAGGGCATTCTGGCAGGCATCCGGAAAGACGCCCAGACCTAATGTTCCTTCAGTATGGATCCTGTAACCCTCGAACTGCCGCTTGCCGGTGACCTGCTTGGCGCCGCCGAGCCAGGCCAGAATTGAAGAGGCAAAGCCGTTCTTGTTCGGCTTGCCCAGCGTCGGCACGCCGTTCAGGGGACTGATCATCTCGACGCTGCCGAGTGTGACGAGGTTGTAGACCCATACATCGAAGCTCTGCTCCGTATAGAAGATCTTATCCTGGCAGTCATGACGGTCCGATTGGACACATGTTTGGTCGTAACGAGAGAAGAACGAGTACAAACCGGCGCTGAGGATGTGGATCGCTGAGGAATCAATAAGGCGCACGGCCCATGAAACACCGCAGGTCTTGGAGTTAGGGGAGCAGTCGTGGAACGCGGGATCGTTAGGGAATGCCCCCGGTGCGAAAGGCGCCGGGGCTGTCGGCATGGACTGGAAATAGGGGGACTCGGTTTGGATGAGGCCCATGACGATGTTCTCGGCACCGGACAGCTGGTACTGGTACAGCACGCAGTGCTCTACCGAAGTACCCCAGAGCCACGTCGGGCCCTTACTCTCGACAAGCATACCTCTGCCGACGTAGATATCGATCTGCGTCTGGTCTGCGGTGTCGAAGTCGTGGTCGGCCGTCCACATCCACACGTTTTCGAGGTATGCCGAGGACTCTGGGGTCAGATGGAGCATCAGGGACGCGGCAATGCAATTCTTATTCACTTTTCCAGACAACTTCGGGCAGTCATTGGCAGTAAGATCAGTGCCTGCCGCACCGCCGACACGGAAATGAGTGTCTGCGTAGAGGGCATGTGAGTTGCGTTCGTAATGATGTCAAGAAGTGGGTGAACTTACCCCATAGACCTGCCGAGCCCTGACCGGACTCGTGCACATTCCACTCCATCATAACGGCGCCAGACGTAGCGCCCTTGACAGTGAACATCATGGATTGGATCTCGACGACGCCAACCTGGCCGGGCAGGCCGACGCGTACTGCGACGTGAGGCTGCGGGACATCGGCAAATTTAGACCCAGTCGCCATAATCTGAGGCCAAGCCTGTCCGATAATGCGAGAACCAACCGGGATCTCGACAGTGTCCTTGATGAGATAGACTCCGAACGGCAGGTAGACGATGGCGGACATATTAGCGGCGGCGGCAAAGAGATGGTTCAGAACGGCCGTATCATCGCTCTTGCCATCACCGCGGGCTCCGTAGGCCCTGGCATCGATGATCTGGCTGAAGCCGAGATCATCGTACTTGGGGCGGCGCCTCGTGAAGAACTGGTTGTGTCCGCCAGTCACAAGGGAAGAGGCTCTGGCAGGTGAATCGAGCGTGGCTCCGTTGAGGAAGGTAGTGTTGCCATTGGCGCTGGTGACCCTACCGAAGCCCCAGGCGTCGACGTTCTTCGTCTTGGGACCGCCAGCGAGCAAGACCTGTCCCTTGGTGGTGTCTTCTACAATGGTGTCGACGTAGTAGAACCCGGAGTTGCTCAACAGAAGGGCGGTGGAGTTGTCCGACATCATCGACGTAGAAATTCCGACGCGGCCATAGTGCATGCGCATATCCGTCACGAGGAGCGAGCCGATGCCCTGGCCGTTGCTCATGGGCTGGGGAGGTATTAGCATCGCGTACAGCGGGCGACGATTCTGGGAGTCTTACACCGCCTGCGCCGCCCACAATGGTGAGACCGATCTGACAGTTGTCGACCACGATGTTCTGCATGGTCCATCCCCAGTCCCAGTGGATCTGGATGGCCGTCCCGGCGTCTTGGAAATAGAGACCGCTGGCTGTGAACTGTTGGTTGCCCATGTACGCACTGCCAGGCCAATCGTCAGTCCTGCCCATGATCATGTAGTTAACGTGGGGGTAGCTCACCCGAATTTACCGCCCACAAAGTACAGGTCAGACAGGAATCCACCACTGCCATTCTCCATGTATATTCCCTTCATTGAACACACAAAATCAGCAATGCAGCTTTGAAACACGCCGAGAAAGTCGCTCTCACCTGTTGCGTCGTGGAAGGGTCGTCTTTCGGCCTGGTCATGTAAAAGTGGATGTTCTCGAGCGAAGTACCCTGGGCAACTTGCCAATGAATGCCACAAACCTGAGCCCACTGGGGGGTTGGACGGATGTCGATGACGAAGTTACGGATGCTGCGGAGGAAGTTGTTCTGGTTGAGATACCTGTAACCTCCTGGGTTAGTGGTGGCTCTCCTCGAGGCATGAACCTGATTCAAGATTATGCTTACCACTCGGATGTTTCGCCGGTGTATACCTGTGTAACAGGTCAGAATGACCATTTACGCTTGAAGCAGGACCTTACGTACATTGGAAGTGATCACGCCTAGGCCGACAAAGCTCGGTGCCGCGAGGATCGTAGGAAGTTCAAAAGGCTATTACATGAGGCGTCAGGACTCATGGTAGAGAAACGTATTCAAGGACGCCTTACATTGCCAATGAGCTCCGTGTTGTAGTACTGAATGATGGAGGAGCTGACTTTGTACGTTCCCGGGGGAAAGTAGACCGTCGCTGGGTAGATTGTGCTGCCTGTGCACTTACCGCCGCCGCATCGTCCACCGCTCGAGATGGCCAGATTGATAGCTTCGGTGTCGTCAGCGACACCATCACCTAGACGGGAAGTCAGTCAAATATCTCACAGTGTCGGCTGAAGTTACTTGCCCTTGGCGCCAAAGTCTTTGACGCTTCGCCAGACCTTGTACCCGGAGGGCGCAAAGGGGCTTGAGCCTCTCTGGGGGATGGTCGCCATCCACCAATCGCTCGCCCCTCTCTTCTGCAGGCGTTCATCCCTCTCGTCCTCGTGGGCGGGCTCGACCATATCAGATGCGTTGCCAGCATAACGGAAGGCCGACGGCAGCTCTTCAACGCGGGAGATTAAACCCGAGCCGTATTGAAGCATGGGAGGCATCATGTTGGTGTCGTTGACCTTGTACTTGTACTTGTTCTGCAAGTAGCTGACAGCAGCAGCATAGCCGCCACCCATATTCTCGTCAGACGGCTTCCAGCTTTCAGAGAGGAGGCGCGCGGCCTCGATGAGCTCATCGGGTACAGTATAGCGCATGTCTCTCTCCGTTCCGTTGCCGCTTGCGACTTTGCCGCCTCTGGCTTCCAACGATGGGGTAGTGACATTGCTACGGTAGTCAAGTGGCGGCGGCGGTGTCCGAGCCTTGGCCAACTCCGTGGAGTTCAGCACCTCGAACCGGTTCCGGCGGGGGTCAGAGACGATGGCATGGTTTGCGCGGGCCATGGCAGCTTGGCCGCTCGCCAGTAGCTTGCGCGCTTCGTCGAGGGCCGCATGCCCGTAGGAGGCACTACCACGCCTGCGAGAAACGTGCAGGTGGGCGTGCTTGGAATGATCGTGGCGATGAGAAGAGACGGAGGCCAAGAACGGCATACAGAAAATGAGAAAAAAAGAATGAGAAGAGCATCTTGGCAGGAAGATGCAGGGGAATCAAGGCAGGCCTGGCATGAGAGCCATCCAGGTGCTTAAGATGCTTCGGAGTGTAGCTTCACAGAGTCAAGCAAGAGTTGGGATCGAAGTAGAAAGGATAGTGATACTCGACCTTGGAAACCCTCGCTGGCTAACAAAGGGATGATGCCGGAGCCTGAACGGTCTTGGTGACGCCCAATTCTCGAGAGAACCGATCCGACAACGATTCGACAGGATTGATGTCGAACGCATCGCTTGGGCTCGGACTTCTTCGGGTATCTGGTGACTCGCAGAAAGCAAACTAGGGTCCCCAGAGGCTGGGACTTAACCCATTAGACGGCATCAACGTCTTTTTCATCCCATGGCCTGTTCTCATGGGCCGTTTATGGAGCCTTAATTTTAGTGACGTGGGGTGACTACTGTCACGAAGCGTGATTCTTGTGTGTGTATTGTGTTGTGTGTCCGCGCAAATACCTCAAGCTGTGCGCTACATACAAAATCCTTCCTTGCTCCACGCAACCACATACGGATCCAAGCAACACTATCCAACAACTACTGCGTGCCAGAAGAGCGTTGTACAACGGAGCGGGAAAGATTTTTGCGTCACTTGACGAAGCCAATAGACTGACCATCGGTGGCATTGGAATCCATGGATCCGGAGTCAAGAAATTCGTCCCGTGTCCGAGGCACCATAGGTAGGGCGACAAGGCACCACTTGCCCACGGGCCTTCTAGTTCCATTCGAGGCCCCATTAACCGCAATGCTGGCGCCGGGCAGGAAGGCTACAAGCTTTTCACGTGGGGCGGTGAAAGGGTTTGCGGCGATTCCCCTGATGGCTATTGTAAGAATCGGCATGTGTTGGGTCGACCGAAGGGAAGCAAGCTCAGCATATCTCGAGACTGAAGCACGGGTCCGCGGACTCTGCCTGTCCAGTGAGTGGCGGAAAACCCCTCGGATCATGCCGAGCATCCCGATCTTTCTTTTCTTGGTTATCGAATTTGAATGATCGTCCATAGAACTCTATCCATATAGCAGTATCTTGTGAGCAAAACTGAGTAAAATTTCGGCGTGCAGCTTTGTCCTGTATCAAGACTCGCGCGGTGACATCAGGTGCAACATCAGCTCAGGCCGCGGCGACACTGTAAAGGATTACATGCTGGGCATCTCATGTCAGCCACAGTATACCTCGGCTCATATCGTGCTGCCCTGAAGACAGCTGCAGGACCGGGGTTTGCGCTGCGTGAGAACCATTCTAGCTTGTTCGAAATCCGCCCGATTTATAGCGGCCCGGCAAATTGAAAGGGCAGAGAGAGACTGACTTGATCTTAGCATCGGAGCTTGTTGGCGCTATCAGGGGCTAATGGGTGAACCCTGCAAGGCTCGGGTCGACATTGCCGTTGGCAATATTAGGGGTCCTCAATCGATTCCACATAGATGGACATAATCGGAAGTGCACCGAGAACCAGGGCTCATGGAGGATGAGCGCGAAGCTGTCATGGGTGCCGTTGCATATATGCGGGAGTAGAGGTCCATGCGTTCTCGACTTATTGCCCTCTCCCGTCCTGAGGGCCTTCGGGGAGCTTTCATCCCCAAGATATCCCCGTTCTCCTGCTCAGGCTGTCCACTCTGAGGTCAGCTCTGTTGCTGTGCTGGAACCATGGCGTCAACCACACGCCTGTCTCCGCTCACACACTCTCTCTTTCTTGTCCTCCGGGTCCTGTCGCTCACTGTAAGTGCCGAGGACTGCAGCAAAACCAAACTCTGCAAGATCGGATGCTGCAGCAAGGACGGCTTTTGCGGTACCACTTCAGCACACTGCGGAGCAGGCTGGCAGAGCACCTGCGACTACAAGGCGCCACCGACAGAATGCAGCGCGACGAAGCTCTGCGCCACTGGGTGTTGTAGCAAGGACGGCTTCTGCGGCACCACGGAAGCGCACTGCGGAAAAGGATGTTAGAGCACTTGCGACTTCAAGCTTGGCTGCGATAAGAACAACCCCTGCAAGGACGGAACGTGCTGTTCCAAGTTTGGCTTCTGTGGTTTCGGCCCGGACTGTGAGTTTCGTAGACGCGTCGAGCCGGTCTGATACTGATGCCATGCAGTCTGCAGTAAGGAGAACTGTGTTGCGGGATGCGACGCGAAGACCTCTTGTGACCCCGGAGGCTACGGACCTGAATTCGCTGAACATTCGAAATGTCCGCTCAACGTCTGCCGTTCAAAACATGGGTGAGTAACCGGGGTTCCCAGTCTCCTCTTCAGCCTCTTCATCCAGGACTGACACCGCATCAGTTACTGTGGCTTGACCGAGGAATTCTGCGGCAAGAAAAAGGTCACCCGCCCGTCTTGTTCGGCCAAGGACCAACCCCTGAGAAGAGTGGTGGGATACTACGAAGGCTGGGCAACCGGGCGATCCTGCGACCAGTTCAAGCCCTCTGACATTCCCGATGACGTCTACACCCATATCAACTTTGCCTTTGCCAGTATTGACCCGAACACCTTTAAAGTCGTCCCGGCAGCCAAGGGCGATCCGGACCTCTACCGCCAACTGACTCAAAGGAAGCAAATCGACCCCAACTTGAGGGTGTTCATCGCCATCGGCAGCTGGGCATTTAATGATCCCGGCCCTACTGTCACGACGTTTTCGGACATTGCCCGTTCCGAGGCAAGCCAGAGGATGTTCATCTCGTCCCTCGTCTCCCCCATGAACACATACGACTTCGACGGTCTGGACATTGACTGGGAGTATCCGGTCGCCCCCGACCGTCAAGGCCGCGGCGAAGATTTCGAGAACCTTCCCAAGTTCCTGCGCAACATCAGGAGTGCCCTGAAGCAGAACGGTGCTAGGAATGGCCTGAGCATTGCGATTCCGGCTTCGTACTGGTACTTGCAGCATTTCGACATTGAGAAGATCGCCGCGCACGTCGACTACTTCAACATCATGACCTATGATTTTCATGGTAAGAGTCTCATCCTGAAGCCGGCCGAGACGGTGCTGACTTTGTTAATTTGCAGGCTCTTGGGACACCCCTGAATCGTGGCTAGGCAACCACCTCAATTCCCACACCAACCTGACGGAGATCGAGGACGCCTTAGATCTGCTCTGGCGCAACCAGATCGACCCCGACCAGGTCAACCTGGGACTCGCATTCTACTCGCGCACCTTCACAGCGTCCGATCCCGGCTGCATGTCCCCCGGCTGCCTGTTCGACTCTGGCAGTCCAAAGGGCGCATGCTCCAATGCCGTCGGCGTGCTGTCCAATGCGGAAGTCGTGCGCAAGTCGTCCGAGAAATCGTCTCACGTCGAGCTCAATAAGGAAGCCGCCGTCAAGATCCTTACAAACGGCCGCGAGTGGATGACATACGATGACGCGGATACCTGGAAGCTCAAGCTCGACTTTGCCCGCGGCCAGTGCCTCGGCGGCGCGATGGTCTGGGCCATCAGCCAGGACACGTCCGACGGCAAGTTCTCCAAGCAGCTGCAGTCCGTCATGGGCTACAAGTCCCGGGCGGTGACGACGATCACGACGAACGTCGCTCTCCCCGGCGGGGTCTTCAAGGAGATATACGTGAGCGAATCCAGCAGCGACGTCACGAAGGACCAGTGCCGATGGAGCAACTGCGGCAAGGGGTGCCCGAGCGGCTGGCAGGCCGTGAAGCGGAGAGACCCCTACAAACACAGCATCAGGGAGCTCATGTTCGACGACACGGACTGCGACGGCAACGGCAGCCGGACGTTCTGTTGCCCGCCGGGAGACCAGCCGTGGTGCCAGTAGCTGTTCTTCAATAGCGGGAAGTGCAGCCCCGGCTGTCCGGACAATGACCAGTACGAGATCGCGTCGACCAAGGCCGGCTGCAACAACGGTAAGGCACAGGTGGTGTGCTGCTCGGGTAAGACCCCGGCCATGGACATCTACCGCCAGTGCGAGTGGTACGGCAAGGAGCACGACTGCGCCATGGACATCGGGACCAAAATGTGCGGCTGGAGCGACAAGTTCAACATGCCGCTCACCTCGAGCTGGGATGGCAGCGGCGCCCAGGTCTGCAGGGAGAGCGACGGCCACCGCGGGACGAGACCCTATTGCTGCGACGTGTCGGACACGAGCAAGGCGCACTGGAAGAACTGCGCATGGTACGACAACTTCGCCTTGGGCTTGACACCGTTTGCCGACCGGGAGCAGTGCAACGGAAATTGTCCGGCTGGCAAGATCAAGGTCGCTCTGCAGAAGAACGAATACTCGTGCAAGCATGGCACGCTGGCCTACTGCTGCGATGCCGAGGTGACGACTTCCGCCGAGGACATGGAGAAGAACTTGAAGGATTCACTGAAGTCCTAGGTGAAGAACCCGACCTGCCCGAACACGGGTAACAAACTTTCGTCTCGTTCCGCTGCTTAGCCCGAGGGAGTCGAGGTCGCAACTGTAGTCAAGTGCGACGCGCCAGAGCCTAGCGCTGCGGCCGTGAGATACGCGCTGCAGGATATCATCGAGCATTACCCGACTTCGAAGCTCACCAAGGACACCCGCGAAGCATGGGACGACGCCATTCTTCCCAAGTGGATGCACCTCAGTGCCGCGACCTTGTCGGGCTTATGGTCACCCTACAAGGGCATTGTGGGCTCGACCGAAAATGTCGCCGATGCTATTCTCTGTAACATGGATGAGTGGGATGAGGAGATCGAGGAAAAGGAGAAATCCGGCACGAGCATCCTCCAATGCCCCTTGAAGGCACTTGCCGCTGTCGACCCTAGCCTGTTGGAGAATCCGGACGATACGCTGGTCGACGACGAGAGCACGACGATAGGCACGCTCGTCGACCAAGTCGGCACAATTCTCTCGCTGTTCCCGTGGTTTGGGACCGACCGGAGGTCTGGCGGAGTCCGCGAGTTCCCGGTCAAGTGCCCAAACAAGGACACCTTCAAGGTGTTCTCGGAGAAGTACATCAACGGCAAGCAGGGCGATGCGCTGGCAAACGCCAACAACGACAAGAGGCGGTACTACCTCGATAACCAGGGCGGCAACTGTTTCGCTTCTGATATTGCTGATGACGGTGAGAAGGACGATGACGACCGGGTTTGTAAGTGATTGGAGCCGCCGGCTGCTGGAAGAATCTGAGCGACGACGCTGACCGTAACAAGCTGAGCACATCCTTGAGCTTCAAGCATTCCGGGACCTCATCGAGTACACGATGCACGGCATGCTCACGCGCAAGGTCGGCTCCAAGTATGGCGTGGACCTCCCCCTCGAGCTGAACACGGCCATCAACATGGCCAGCTGCCCCATGTGGAAGGACGCATTCCGGAACTGCTTTCAGGCGTGGAAGAAGGCCGGGCACACGGAGACACCGATGAAGTACCTGTACTCCAGGCTGGGATCGATCGAGGACTCTTCCGACATGGTCAACTGCGAGACCAAGCTGAACAGCATGAAGGCAAGAGTAGGTCCATGTCCCATCCCCACTCAAGACTGAGATCGTAGGATAATATGCCTGACACGTTCGTCCGTAGGTCTGGGCCTCAAAGATCCCGTCTCGGTAAGCAAATGGGACAAGAACTGCGCGCGCATGACCCAGAAGAGCGCCGAAAACGCAATCACCGAATTCGAGCTGGTAAGCCAACCCCCCGACGTACTCAAATCACCGCAAGTAACCAACACATACTGACCCCACAACCAGCTCTGGGGTGTCTGGCAGTACCACAACGAGAAGAACGTGAAGACCAAGCTCCTCACAGTACACATGGCCGTCGCGGACTTCCTGCAAGAGTTCGAGAAGCTCTACCGAGAGCAGTTCGCCGGGGCGCCGGACATGGACCTCGAGGCCAGCCACTGGCGCGAGTACATGGTGAAGCACTTCGGCAGGATGCTGGCCGCCAGCAGGGGCTGGGCGGAAGGACATCTCAAGCAGCTCACGAAGGATTGGACGGAGCATCTCAACGGCTTAATCCAGAGGGCCGCGAACGGAGCCAATGTCGCCAACGACATCGGCATCGCACAGCAAGCGATCCTCGCTTTCCAGCAGCGCACTCTAAGCATCCCGGGCACCTTCACGTTCGATACGGATCTCTTCCTGTTTTATTAGATGTTAGGAGTCAAGTCAAGTCTTGGAGAAGGGAAGCCGAGTGATTCTCAGGCGTCGTGTAGTGCCGAGCGTAGGTGCGACCATGAAAAGTGCGCCGATGAAAGCGTCGGTGAGGCATTATGAGAGGCGGACTGGTTGCGTGTCCAGCAGGATGGGCGGGTGCACGGATGGAATGCCCCGCCCCATATATCTATAGACATACAGAGCCATCGACTTGATGCATTGGGGGCGTCGAGTCGACTTGGGTCAGGGGGAGGGGCCAGCAATCGAGCGAAATCTTGAGCATCAGATGCGTGGTGATGGACTCGTCTGCAGGAAAAGTGGAGTTTCCGCTCTCTTTTGTCATCTGCCACATTACCTAATGACAGCGACTTACCTCAGGTTCCAAGGTTGCCGGGTCGAGCTGACTAGCAATTTGCGCTGCAGATCAATCATGTGCCAGGATCAGGGATAGCTTTGGGGGGCCGATGGAGGTCCAAAAAGCTACCGAAGGATATTGACAGGTATTTCTAGACTACGGCTTCCTTCCATGACCATCTATCGCCGTTTGTTGCCTGCGAAATCCCTTTCTTCGAGCTAGCGTGGCTGTCATTGTGTCAAGCCGGCTCGCTGTGTGTGGGGCCATGTGTGGCGGCTAACAACACTGATAGCTAAGTCATTATATTGCGCAAGTGAACTTCCCAAGCCGATGTCAGTCACGAAATTGCGTGCTTACGGGGGGCCCAGCAGTCGGCTTCGGAATGAGGCTCTACGGGACTGAGATGTACAGTCTATCGTAACCGTGAAAACCATTGATCGTTACCGTGTTCGAAGATACTGGGTATAGTATCTATCGTGTTAATTATTGCTGTAATCATTTCGTGTCTTTGGCTCAGCCTGGATAATAGGGCTTGAACCTATTCGACCTTGCATATATACGACTTGGGCGTTATACCTGGAGGTTTCACATAATAATACACTTACTACAGATGTCCTTCTAGGGTTCTGATTCCCTGGCCAGTATAACAAATGTAGTTCTTCCCTTTGCAGTAGAATGTTTGATGTTCTAGGCTTTGATTGTATCAGAAACCCCCACCCACCCAGTTGGTTGGAAATCCCCACACCTTGATAGAAGCAAACACAGCTCTGGGCCCCGGGTTCGCCAAGAAAAAGGCCAAACTGTGCCTATATGAAAAGTAAAATACTCAGTTAAGGGGTACAGGCAACGCGGACCCAGTTGGTAGTCAACCTATCACTCAAACATGTCACGGACAGGCTCCCTTTTCATAATGGACTAGGAAACCCACGCGGTGGAGCCTAGGAGCACTAAATCGCATCCATCCTCCAGCATTTGTCGCCCTTTTCCCCTGTCATCACCAGACGAGATCAACGTCACAACAGCAATGGCCGCACCGTCAGCAGACCGCATCAGGCTCATCCACCAGCAACGAAGGGACAAGAGAACCCAGCTTCTCGATGAGTTAATTGGGGGACGGGACCTCGTGGCCACGGCTCTCTCCAACCCCAGCGAGATCCTCGAGCATAGAGCACTGCGAGATGCCTTGCTCGGTCGAACCTGCTACCCTCCAGAAGAGGAGGCAATGCTCAAACGCATCACCAGCAACGCCATCAATTCCCGTGACTACCTGATCGCATACGCTGCAAACCCCGAGGATGGTCGCATGCCCGCCCTTTTGGATGCTTGGAAGATCATCATCTGCGACGTGCGCTACCTCGAGGAGGGCGCGAATTTGCAGGACGCATATGACGCACAGCTGCGAGAAGAGGAGCTCCAAACACCAGCAGAGCGCGCCAGAGAGGTCGTCCGGACGGAAGATGAGAAGATCGCCCGGAGGAACGCCAAATGGGTCATCCCCCTTCTCGAGCGCCTATCACCCGAGGACCTTGCGCAGATGGAGCTACAGGGTGGCGGCGCCACCAACGCAATCTGGAAACAGGTATCTCCCGCACCGCCGGCTTCGATCGAGCAGATCGCTGATACCCAGCAACCCTGGGGTTTCGTCTTTTATAAGACCAGAGAGGTCGAGCAGAAGTATGGCCACAAGTGGGTCGAGACATGGGACGCCATCCGCGACAACACTTCCCGGATGCCCTATCCTACCGGGGAAGAGCGCTCCCTTGCCCATGCATGCTTGGAATCCATTCATTGCAGGGGGAACAGATCCACTTTGAAGCAGCTTTGGACGGAAGACTGGGCCACCGGGCCCATTGCTGGGGACTTGGCCGCAGACGACACCCTGCAACGGTAAGTTACTTGACCTCTTGTTCCCGGCACTACCGCGAGTGGCAGCGTGCTTATTACATTACAGGCATTTCAAAGACAACAGGGAATCTATTTCATCCCCCGGCATCTTGCGGAACACGTTCATTGTACTCGACGCTGAGTCCATCCCCGAGGACCTTTGGGAATGCACCAGCTCGGCTCACGAAATCTTCTGGGTCTGGGCATACGATGCTGACTGGGAGCCTTCATCAACAAACGACACTGCGTCGGACGGAGAAGAGTACCAAGGTCGCGTCAAGGTGCCAATCTACTGTCTGGATGCATGGTTCTACGCGGCCCGTTGGGAGGGTGTCAGCCTCAGGGACATGTGGCTCAAGGCACAGAACCATCCCGCAAAGTTGTGGATCTGCTACTCGAAACCATTGGAAGAGTGGCATCATGAGTCGTACATCTAGGCCCAGTCGTAATTCAAGGCTTTCGCTATTCGTTGAAAATAGGTCTTATTGTTGTTACAAAGCTGGCATATGAAGATGGGGAGAGCGGTTCGACTTTCCCTTACGAGTGCGATCGGTGCAGGGGTACTGGTGAGGTCCAATTTGAGGGGTTGACCCAGCCGGTTTAGACACCGAACCGGAGCTCCCTGAACTTCTTCTGGTAGTAATACGTCGACAGCGCGCCGGCGACGCTGAAGCCGATGGCCGGGCGCGACTTGGCCTGCGTGGTGATCATTCTCTGGACACCAGCTCCCAGCAAGACGACGCTGCTGCCCGATGCGAGCTCCGCGCCGTAGTCCCCGTTCTTCTTAAGGAGATATCCTGGTGAGGCGATCAGCGCAGCATTCCGGCAAGTACGGGGTGCTTGGAGATGGGATTGATGGGTAGAACTTTACCTGCGCAGGCGAAGCTGGCGCCGAGGGTCAGGCCCGCGACGAGGGAGGGCCTGGAACGCGTGCGGTAGAAACCGAAGGTGCCGGCGGCGGCCACTGTAGGATGTTCGGGTAAGCACTGGCATATGATGAGATGAATTCTGACATTTGGGATCCCGAATCAATATCGGTCTGGTAAACGCTGACTCCTGGGTTAGATGAAGGGTGTTTGAGATCTGTGTTTACTGCTGTGAGCCTTTCGTGAAAGTTCGACAGTACGTCAGGCACAAATGCAGAGCCGCGGCTCGCGAACGAAGCATTGAGAAAGCTCTATACAAGAAAGATCGGTGTAGCCAGCTTCAAGGCCGGGCTGCGAAAAAGTTACATCAACTTCAAGATCAGACTTGCGCCTCGTCAGATTCGGCGTTCAACAGAAAACGGGGTCGGGACATGGACTATCACCTCGAGCCAAATCACCCTACGAAGAGATACGCGAGTGCTTCAGGTAGTAACGCCATCAACCAGTATATAGAACGCGTTCCACGTAGTACTCATACTACATTTTCCTTCTCGTTAAGACCGCTCACACTCGCCCCAGAGCCTGAGGCTGAGGTCCCGAATTAAAATACTAAACCTCCCGATATACGACTAGCTTCTATATTAGTTCTTTTATAAACAATGTATTACAAATATATAAATAACGATTATAAATATAATATACGATATAAGATATTAAAGAGAGGGTTTTATAAACGCCGTATTCTCCGATCGCGCTGTACAATCCTTTATATACGTACTTAGCAGATAGATTAGCTCTGAATATATGCGTATATAGCTAGACACTTAAATAGCACTAATCTTATATAAACGCCGTATAAAATTTAATTATTAAAAAGTATTAGTAAATCTAGTAATTTATTATTAAGTATTAAAAGGATTAAAACGGCTTTAATTTATAACCTTAAAATTATAAAAACGAAAAAGTTATAAGTTATATTTAATTATCTTTATTTTAATTAAAAATAAATAAATTTTAAAATAAACCCCTAGATTAAAAAATCTAATATAATACTAATATAAAGTTGTTAGGTTTAAGTTGTATTATTTAGGCTAAGCTAAAGATACGAAGTACTTATATTAATAATTAATATGATAAATATTTTACCTAGTATCTTCGAATACGGCAACTATTAATAGTTGTCAGATATTCAGACTAATTGTTAGCTCCACTAAGCCACGAACCCCGTAGGTTGTATCAGCGACTGTTATTGGACAGTTTCTTATCAGGATTTATATGGGGTCCTGTCCTAGCCTAGTCTTCTTGGCTACAGGGGGCTGTATTCTTACAATAGTTTTTACGGTAACCTAATATAATGCTAATATATTAACATTAGTAGGCCGCATCTAGCTTATCATTAGATAAGCAAGTATATATATATCTACAGAACAGATTTCCAGCTAGCCTTAAACCAGATCAATATATTAACACGATTAATTTCATTTAAAAAGCTTACCAAATAATAACATCTTCGGTTTTTTCCATCGAAAAACTATTTAATATAATACAATCCATCAATTTTTTATCAAAAAAAACTCCCTTGTATTGCTGCCGTTGCCGTCTGCTAACGTTAAGCAACTAGCTAGCCCTAACCGAGCTATTTTTGCCTTATTCGTTAAGGATTATCAAAATTATTTTTTTTTCATCAAAAATTTACAAAACCATTAATTTCCATTACGTATTTATCTTTTTTATTATCCCTATGCAACCTTTACGTTATTTTAGTTATCGTTATATATTATATTTATATTTTGTTAATAACTTTATTATTTAAATAACTAGTTTTATTTAAAGTTTTCCCGATAATCTTGCTTACGTTAAAAATATCCGGAAGGTTATTATATTTCTTAAAAGATTTCCCGATAATCCCGTTATTATTAAATTACTTATTTATTAAATTAAACGAATTTTTAATTTTAACGTCGTTTATAACCTTAACATTATAAAATATCAAAATTAAAATTAACGTTAAGTAATAAGGTTTTAAAGTACGGGTATTAACGTTAATCTCGTTAACGGTTAGATAATAAATACGTAAGCATTTAAATACATTTATTAATAAGCTATTAATCTTTACAATTAATAAAATGCTTTAGTTAACGAAAGTTAACTTAATAAACAGCCCGAAAATAACGTTCCGACGGACGTAACGTTATTTTTAATTATTTTTAATCCCTTTTTAATTTTTCGTAATCGATTATTGCGTTAACTAATATATATTATACCCGGTACAAATACCTTCGGAATCCGGATTTTTTTACCCCGTTTTTTATCGGCCTTAAACCCGTTAAAAACGGAACGCGTTATAAAATCGGTTAACGATTTAACGCTTATTAATCGTTTACGGACGGTATCTAGGATACCGAATATGCCGGAGTTGTTATCGACAATTTCTCGTCGTTTACAAAATACCTTTATAACTTTTTACGTAATATTACGAATATTTAATTTATTTATACCGTAATTAAATCGCTATTTACGGCAATTACTAATACCTTATAACGTTTACAGCAACGATATAAATTACGACAACGTCGATTTAACGCCGGTAAATAACCAAATTACTTCCCCGGATAACCAAATTACGTTTAAAAACGGACAAAATATTTCTAACAACAAATAATTAAAAAAAACCTAATCGGAATCGGAATAATAAAACGACGACGACGAAAATAATAACGACGATATAAAAGAACAGTTATTTCAGCCGGGATTATCGTAAGGTTATACAGGTTTTTACCAGTTAAACGTTAACAGGATTAACGAAATAATAACGGCTATATTTGTAATAATATAGGCCGGAATATAAGGCCTTATGGGAAATTTTTTTTAACGAAATAAAGGAAACGGTTATAATTTTTAAAAAGACGATATAATATAAAAAATCGTTTAAAAGTTAAAAAATACTTAAGCTCGGTTATTTCCAGCCCGACTTAAATAAATTATTTAGTAAAAATAATTATATCGTTATTAATAAAGACGTTTATTACCGAAACGTTTTTTTATTTATCGATAACTTACGGAAAATATAGGATAATAACGATTATAAAACGGAAATTATCGTTAAAGATTTTCATTAATTATTTCGAAGCTTTACCTAGATATAGTAATTTGCTTAGTTATTATCGGTATAACGTTTGGAATATAAAATTAATAATAAAAAGGCATTAATTAAGTTAATAGAAAAATTCAAGATCGATAAGGCCGATGCCTTAGATTACTTTAAATAAGCGAAATTTACTAAATAGGATATTATTAATAATAAGTCCTTACGGAACTAGGCGATAAAAATCGTTCGTTATTATTGTATATATAAAATAATTAATTTAATACAGCAAATAACGTTTATTTATAACGGATTAAATCCGCATTTTCAAAAACTTATTTTTCGCCTTATTAAAAAGTTAAGTTTTAACAATTACATAACCCATATTAAAGAACGTCGGAAAACACATCGACGTCGCCTTTTAATTAACGGTTTAATACTTTAAAACGTACAATTATATATAATATTAAATAAAATGTTAATCCGAAATTAATTACCCGCCGTTATTAAAATATCCTTTACCTAAAAACTGCTAACCGAAAAAGTAATAACTTTCGTAATTAAAACCGAATATATTAATAATTAAAACGGGCCTAACGAAAAAACTAACGAAATATATTAGTTTAACGATTAATTAAAGTATCGAAATTAATTTTTTCGCCTACGGGGCCGAGGACGTAACCGTAAATATTACAATAACAATTATAGTCGTATACTTTGATATAATAATAGTTAATATCTAAATAACGTTAACTGCTATTCGGGCTTTTAACCGTTTTTAAGTATTTATAAGCCGTATTACCGAGGATAAAACCGTAACCGAAATAACCGTTATAATAATTATAACAATTATAATAATTATATAAATTTTTGCGGTTACCAACGTTTATTCCGTTATTAATAACGTTAAATCCGTCCGGGTTAACGATCGGGTAATAATTATTTCGAAAATAAAATATAACTGGACTTCGACGAGAACGGTAAACAGAAAAAAGAAAACCAATTGCAAGCCGACGGATATATTATGGTGGACGATTATTACAACGAAAAGAAAGCGTATATAGGCGAAATAAAAAAGGATAACGATAATTTCGATAAATTAATCTTTATTTCGACCCCGTTAACGTTTCGTTATACCGAATCGGAAGTAAAAACGAATAAAGTAAACGTTACTAAAAAAACCTATAGGAAATATAGTTGATTATTTAATATTCGTTTTTAATATTTCTAATATATATATTTTAATATTTATACATCCTTTAAAATCCCAGGTAATATAATAATAAATAAACCGGTTACGATAAAAACTGTTATTAATAAACATTTTTAAATTACATAGAAAAATACGGAATTAAATACCGCTAATATTAAACATATCGTTATTACGAAACTTAAAAACGTATAACCGTTTAATATATTAACAAAACATACCTATATCAAAATCGAAATATTAATTAGTAATTCCCTAATATCCGTTTATATTAACTCCGAAACGTCTTATTAACTTATTAATAAAAAATAACTCGAAAACAAAATTATTATATACAAAAAAACCGACGTTATTAAACCGATTACCGCAGGCAATATCGGAAATAAGATTTAATTAACAAAGTAAGTTACTTTTTCTTTTAATATCCCCGGCAAGTTAAAATACGGCATATAACAAAAAAATCAAATAACCGTTACGGCTTAAATTATAAATAAATTAACCTTTAATGTTACGACCTAACAGAGGGGAGGTTTCGGAAACGGTTCTAGCGGACCGAAACAGGACCCAAGTGGGTTAAGTTACGTAATTTGGATTTTTTCTGTTCTTAAGATCCAATTGAATCCATATAAATCTAATGCCTTTTAGATTTGGGAAAACGATAAGATCTATGGGAAATCCATGTTTTTATAAAAGGATATATACGTTTATTAATTCTATAGTTTAGATAATACCAGTTTGTAATATAACTTAGTTACTTAAGATATTTTTGGTATTACTAGATATGATTAAGTTATTTTCGTTGCTTAGATTTTTATAATATAACTGTTAATATAAACCGTATAACTTAGTTTAATAATTAGTTAATTAATTTAGCCGTTATATGTTATAAACTTTTGTTTAGTAATATTATTAAATTTTAAGTAATTATTCGAATTGTTAAAATGGTTTTTAATACCGAAGAGATTACCGCAGGCTAATAGCTTTAGGATAAGCTTAAGGAATTAAAGGCAGAAATTTTGCGATTTAAGGAAATAGTTAGGAGGGATTTTAACATTTTAAAAATTAAGGTTAAAAAGTTTTAACTTTACGACGGAAAAACCGATATCCAAAGTTTCCTTATTTAGGTACGAGTGTATTTACAGTTCTTAGCTTTTAACGATCCGGAAAATAAGATTTTTACCGTCGTAACGTTTCTTACCGGAAACGTATTTGATTGGTTCGAATTAATTATAAGGGATTATTTGGAAAGTGCAAAAAACGATAAAGAGATATTTACTAAAGAACTTTTCGTTAATTATTTTAATTTTGAGGAAAAGTTGAAGGATAATTTCGATAACCTTGATAAAAAACGTATTGCCGTATAAAAGATTTTGTAATTACGATAGAAAAGATTAACGTTTAAGTACGTAATGGAATTCCGAAACCTGATAGTTAAAGTAGGATAAGTGGATAAAAAGGATAATATTTTAATTAACGTATTTTATAAGGGATTAAAAAACGATATTAAAAACGAAATAATTAAGCTGGAACGATTAGTTTTTTTAAGTAAATATATTACCGAAACAATGAAAATCGATAATCGATAGTTCGAAAGACGATAAGAGAAAAAAGGTTAATATACCTTACGGTATAAGTATAACAAGTTTAATTAAGGAAATGGGCGTATTATAGCTTTTATTTTTTACGGGATTTAACCGGGCCTTATAAAAATCGGAGCGGTTTAATAACAAGACCAGTTATAGGTAAAATGTTATAATTGTGGCAAAATGGGATATAAAGTTTTTAAGTATAAGGCGTTTAAAAAACCTTGATAAAATAATTAAACTTTTATACCCGAAAAATAATAACAAAACGATAAAGGATAATAAAAATCGATTAATATAGTCCGATTACGATGTACGGTAACATAATGGTATAAGAATTATTTAGGGTGGAAAGCTTTTATTAAAAAGAAATTATTTACCCAGTTCCAGTAGAGAAGATAGTAAAAAAAGTAAAACTAACTGGCTTTGTAGGGATGGTTACGAGAGTATTATGAATAAAAAAAAGATTTTTGCCTAGGAAAACCGGAACGATATATAAAGATTTACGTTGTTTGTTGTAATAAGCCTAAATGTCGGTTTTATTAAAAGTGGAAAAAGATAATTTATTAACGTATAATTCGAATATATTAATAAGGATTTAATTTTAAACGATAAAAAGGAGTTAATAAAAATAATTAATAATAGTATTGATATTTACGATTATTCGTAAATTAAGATAAGATCGATTAGAAGGTAGCTTTGTAAAGCTGGTTACTGGGAAAGTTATGCCTGTAAAGGGATTTTTTTTGTTATTACGGATAGTGTGATTATTAAACGGAAAAGGAATTGATTTAAAAGACTGTGGAAAGATATTGTTAGCGAGCTATTACCGATTTGGGCATTTAACTAGTTTTTATTACCGATTTAGAAGATAGGAGAGTAATTAAAGAAGAAATCAAGAGTTTTATTAAAAAAAAATAATGGGATTTGGAAGACGAAAAAGAATACGGCAATTAATGGGAAAACGATAGTTTGTAAATGATATTACCCGATAAAAAGATAATCGAAACCTTTATAAAATAGATTTACGAATAACTAGATATGCGATAATAATTTAAATAGTTATAAAAATAAGTAATGCGCATAAAAAAATAATTAAAAAAGTTTTAAGCATAGAATAATCGGGATAAAAAGATATTACGAAAATTTTTATAAATTTTAAAAGAATAACGTTATTTATAGAAAAGCTGTAGGCAGGCGGAAAAAAAGAGGTTAGATTATAATACTTTAAAAAGGCTTTAAACGTAATATTCGGAGCTACTGGCGACAATATTATTATTATACGAATACGGATTAAGAAAAATTAATATACCGTAATGGTGGATTATGGAGTAATAATTGTTAATTATATTAATCCGGAGGTAGTAAATTAGTTGAGATTATTATAAAAAAAGAAAAGTTACCTTTATAAAGTTGAGAATGCCGAAGGTTAAAGATTTGTTTATAACGACGGATGGGTTAGATGCGAGATTAATTATTTTAAAACCTTTGTTAAAGGAAAAAGATAAATTATTAATTTCGATATTATTTTATTAAGTGAATACGATATAATCCTAGGAAAATTATAGTTATATTAATATAATCCCTTAATCGATTAAGAGATTAATTAGGTAAACTTTTATTTATTTCCTAATATGAAATAAAAAATAAACGATATAAGATTTTAATATTCGATCGATAAGAACGATAAATGCAGGTATAAGAATACGATAAAAATTTTATTACTTAAAAAAATAAGATAAATTTAGAATAAAGGATATAATAAAAGAATACGGTACGTTATCGCAAACTTTAAAGTACGATTTCGATAGATAAACGACGACCTATAAGCATAACCCGAAAGGTTACCGGAGTAAATAGTAAAGGTGTTATTATAATACTATAAGTATAAAAAACTTTTTCGAAAGGAATTCGATACGAAATTATTATAATATAGTGAATAGGATTATAAGATAGTTTTTAAAAATGGTAAAACGATTGTTTTTTATTTTATTTACAATTTAAACGAAGCGGAATTACGTACTTTTCGCAATTATTTAAAAGATAAATTACGAAAAGGATATATACGACGTTTTAAGTTATCGGCAGGGTACTTAATGTTTTTCGTATTACGGAAAAACGGGAAATTACGATTTGTTATTGATTACCGATAATTTAACGATATTACCGTTAAAGATAAAATATTATTACCTTTAATTACCGAAATTAAGAACCGATTATAAGATGCTAAGTGGTTTATAGCCTTAGATTTACGAGAAGGGTATAACTAAATTCGAATTAAACCAGGAAATAAGTGGAAAATAGCTTTTAAAACGAAATACGGATTATTTAAATATTTTGTTATACTTTTCGGACTTATAAATATACTAGTAACTTTTTAACGGATAATTAATTACGTATTCCGAAAGTACCTTGACATTTTTGTTATATGTTACCTCGACGACATCCTTATTTACTTAAGGATAGAAAAAGAATATGTAAGATACGTTTATAAGGTTTTATAAGCTTTATAAGACGTTAACCTTTTAGTTAACGCGGAAAAAAGTACTTTTTACATTTAGGAAGTTAAGTACCTAGGATATATTATTATTCCGGGATATATTAAAATAAACCTTAAAAAAATTTCTGCAATTAAAAATTGGAAAACGCTTATTAATATTACCGAAATACAAATATTTCTTAGATTTGTTAATTATTACCGAAAATTTATACGATATTTTAGTAAGGTTGTAATGTTATTAATAGAATTTATTAAGAAGGATCGGCGATTCGTATAGGCTTTAGCTATAGAAAAAGCCTTTTAGTAATTTAAAAACGCCCTTACTAATAAGCCCGTTTTAATAATGTATAACCTAAATAAACCAATAGAATTTAAAACTAACGCTTTGGATTTTGCTTTAAAAATAATAATTTGTTAACGAGATAATAAAGGGAAACTGTATTTTATCGCCTTTTACTTTTATAAACTATACGGTATTGAACTTAATTACTTTATTTACGACAAAAAGTTTTTAATTATTATTAAGGCTTTTAAGGAATTCAGATATTATCTTAAGGAAAACTAGCATTAGATAAAGGTATATATAAACCATAAGAACATTTTTTATTTCGTAATTATAAAAAAACTAATTGGACGACAATTACGTTACGTAAAATATCTTTCGGAATTTAATTACGTTATTATTTATCGTAAAGGGTTAAAAAATAATAGGGCAAATGCTTTTAGCAAATAACCAAATCTAAAGGATTTTAAAGCAAAAATATAACAAATTATATTCGACTGGACCTTAAAGGGATATTTACAATAATAACATATTAATACTATCAAAATATCTATACCAAACATATATAAAAAAATACAACAATATCATAACGACCTATTTAAAAATTAAAAAACAAATAAAATCCATGTATTAAGGAAATACCAAAAAAATTTAACACGAGAAATACATGAATATTAACTATACGGATACCCAGGGATTTATAAAACCCTAAAATGCATATAGCAAACGTACTACTTCCTTAAAATAAAATTAACTGTATAAAAAATTATACAACAATATAATATTTGCACCAAGGCGAAAACTAAACAATATAAACCTTACGGAAAACTATAACCACTATTAATCGCTAAGTAATTATGGGATTTAATTATATTTAATTTTATTACGAAGCTTCCTTTATTAAAAAACCTAATTACAAATATATACTATAACAGTATTTTTGTAATCGTTAATCGATTTATAAAATTTTCTTATTTCTTACTTTATAATAAGGACATAAATGCCGAATAAATAATATATATTTTCTTTCGACATATATACAACATATATAAGCTACTAACAGAAATTATTTTAAATAAAGGTACGACCTTTATTTCAAAATTCTGGTAAAGCTTAATAATATAATTCGGTTTAAATTATAAATTATTAAACGCTTTTAAACTATAAATAAATGGACAAACGGAAAAAACTAACTAGACGTTAAAAATGTATTTACGATGTTACGTTAATTATAAACAGAACAATTAGGTTAAAAAATTACTTACCGTATAATTAGCTTATAATACCAGTTATTACGATAATATTAAAATAACCCTAACAACTGCTAACTTTGGTTTTACCTTAAAAGTTTACAAAAAAATACGAGAAAAAGAATTAATTAATATTAAAGTAATCCTTACCTTAGAATAACTTAAATAATTACATTAAGAAATAAAAATAAAATTCCAATTTATACGCGAATAAATAAATAAATACTATAATTAAAAAAAGTTAAAAAAACCAACCGTCTCGGAAAGGGAAATAATTTACTTAGCTACTAAAAATATCAAAACCAAATGCCCAAACCAAAAACTCGACTTTAAATATATTAGCCTATATAAAATTGTTAAGAAAATCTCAAAAAATAATTATTAATTAAAGTTACCGTCTAAGGTTAAACTTTATTTAATCTTTTATATTTCCTTATTCGAATTAACAGCAGATATTATTAAAATATATATAATATAAAATAATATAAAGGCAAAGGAAGAAAAAAAGATATACAAAGTCGAAAAAATATTTAACATACGAAAAAAAAAAGGATTTACTTAATACCTAATTAAATGGAAGAATTACCCAGATTCCGAAAACATTTAAGAACTTGCCAAAAATCTTACTGGTGCCTAGTACCTACTAAAGAACTTTTACCAATAACGTCGGGACCGCCGAAATTAAAGGTATTCCAGTTTACGCTATCCAAAAACGGCCAATCGGATATCTTAGGAATGGACTAATTATTTTGAACCGGAACCTAAATAAAGGACAATACGTTTACTTCTAACTGTTTTTAATCCTTTAACTTATTTATAAATTAAAGGCCGTAATTAATAATTTTTACCTCTTAAACGTAAAGAAATCGTTTTTAATAATAAAGGCGAAGGAGGCGATTAATGGTTTTGTTAATATTACGTTATTTACGTATAAGGTTTTTTTTTAACTCTTGTTAAAAACGTAGTAAAGTTTTTTCCGTTACGGCCTTTTTACGGTCCAAATAATTCTTTTCCTTTCTAATACGATAAAAAGAATTAATAAGAATACCGGACTTATTATAACGATAACGATATTTAACATATTCGTTATAACGACGAATTTTTTTAATTATTTAACATTTCGTCCTTTTTTCGAAACATAGCGTATACGGTATTACTTTAAAACTAAATTTAATAATATAAATAACTAAAGATTTAAGGCTTTCTTTTTAATTCGGACGATTACGGGATTTACGATTAATAACGTAACTACTTATGATAAAGGATTGACTTACTAAGAGAAAAAAATCTTTAAGGATAAAAATTTTAAAAAAAAGGATATCGTATTACGACCTAACAGAGGGGAGGTTTCGGAAACGGTTCTAGCGAACCGAAACAAGACCCAAATAGGTTAAATCACGTAATTTGGATCTTTTTTGTTTTTAAAATTTAATTGAATCCATATAGATCTAATATTTTTTAAATCTGGGAGGACGATAAGATTTATGGGAGATCCATGTTTTTACAAAAGGATATATACGTTTATTAATTCCATAATTTAGATAATACCAGTTTGCAATATAACTTGGTTATTTAAAACACTTTTGGTATTACCAGACGTAACTAAGTTATTTTCGTTACTTAAATTCCCATAATACAACTGCCAACATAAACCGTACGACTTGGTTTAATAGTTGGTTAACTAGCTTAGCCATTACATTTAACTTATTTCTTAATAATAAATTTAATAACGCTTATAATTTTATTATTAATTATCCGAAAAGATTAATTATAATAAAATCTTATAATAATATAATAATCCTTATAAAAATTTTTAAAAAACGTAAACCCGTATACCGTCGTATTATAGCGTTTACCGTAACGATTATTCCTTTAAAAACGATATTCGAAATTCCCATTGCATATATTAATTTCCCAGCCGTCGATAATAATCTAAATATCGAATAAAGTTACGTTTTTTAAACCGAATTTCCCGGAATTATTAATTCCGTTATTAATATAACGATACTTAAAGTCGTAATATTTTTTAATTTTACGGATAAACCGTAACGTATTTACCGTAAATAACATCTCGGGTTTATTAACGATATCGATATCGAAAAATATTTCCTTATTACGTAAAATCGAATTAATATAATAACAATAACGTTATTTACATTAAATAATAAACAGAACTTTTAATTATTAGATAAATTCTCTATCGACGACAATACCTTTTACGTTTTAATATTAAACAAAACGAATACGGACGATTTGCATAATATCCTTACCGATACAACAAATTAAAAAAAGTTTTCTTTATCGCTTTATACTAAGCTAGCTACGTTTACGTTAATTATATCCAAAAACGGTATTTATATTTATACGGACGATAAAGTAACCACCGGACGTATAAAGAAAATCGTCGAAAACTTCGATATATAATAAAATAAAGGTATTATTAACCTTTTCGAAAATAAAAAAATAATTATCGATCTCGTCGATAATTAGCAATAAACATATAAAACTATAAGCCCTTACCCCTTAAGCCGTTAAAACTAAGATTACGTTAACAAAACGTTTAACCTTATATATTAAACGAAACGGTTAAAATAAATAAAGTTTCCCACGTTTTTCGCCGTAATAATATTCGTAATATATCGTTATTTAACCCCAGGTTAACGCTAAAAAAAAGTAAAAAACTTAAAAGGTCAACCGGTTATTAATCTACAACCACTTAACAAATACGTTATCCTTAACGTTTATCTACTACCACGCGTTAATTTAATTATTAATCGACTAAAAAGTAAAAGATACTTTACTATAATAAACGGATTAATATTTTTTTACTAGTTACCTATTACTAAAAAAAATCGTTACAAAATAATTATTATATCTCCGAAAAAACTCGAGGTCTCTAATATTACCCTTATAAACTTTTGCAATTCACCGGCTTTTAAACAACGATTTCTCGACCAACATTTTAAGCCGTATAAACAATACGCCAAAACGTATATAAACGACATTATTATTTACAGTAACAACCTCGAAAACCACCTTAAGCACCTATAAACAATTTTCGATATTTTTAACAAAATTAATCTTTTACTTTCCTTAAAAAAATCGTTTGTCGGCTTTTCGTTAATCAAGCTCCTTAATTTTCAAATTAACAGATATAACACCTCCATAACCCCTAACAAACTCGAAACGATTCGCAAAATTAAATTCCCTACGACTTTAAAAACGGTCGAAAACTATATCGGCATAACAGTCTTTTTTCGCAAATATATGCCATAATATTAATAAAAAATACAACCTTTATAATTACGCAAAACAAAAATATTAACCGACGCCGCTAAAAAAAGCGTCATCCTTAAAACGTAAATAACGAAAAAAAAATAAACGATACGTCAAGTTTTTAATCCGAAAACAATCAAACGTAAAGCGTTTAACATTTTCTAATCGTAATTTTATAACGACTCGGTACTCATCTATTAAGATTACGATAAGGTAATATTTGCAAAAATTAATACTTCCAAAGCCAAAAATTTTAACGTTATCATTTTTTACCTTAACAAACCATAAAACGACAAACGTATCCCAATAAATTCCATCTTACCTATTATATTCCTTTCCAAAATACTTACAAAAACGAAACGTAATTATAACGTAACAAAACTCGAAATCGCATATCTAGTTTAAATATATCGCAGTTAACGGATATACTTCCAATTTTATAAGCATTTTATTATCGTTTTAACAAACCATAAAGCTACGTTAAATATTATAAATTAAACGCAACTTATTACCAAAAACGTTATCAAAATAAATACGCAACTTATAACTACGTTTACTTATTTTTTCTAATTTCGACTTAATATTCGCTATATTCCAGGGAAAATCAACGTTATCCCGGATATACTTTTTAAATTATTTACGGACAATACGGAAAAAGATATTAAAAAAATTAACGATTTATAAAAATCTACGTTTAATAACATCTTAGATAATTATACATACCTGGCCGTTATAAATATTTTAATCGATCCGGCTTTTTATCAACGGATTATTAACGGCTATAAACACAATAAACGATAAAACAAATTAAAAACCAAATTAACGAAAACGGACGAAACAAACTAATTAACCAAATACTAACATAAACTAATTAATAATCTAATTTACTATATACTTAAATCCGGTTAACGTAATATTTACATCCCATTTACGTATATCGGCAAGGTCCTATAACTGGTACATAATAACAAACATTATTTCGGGCTTAAACGTATATTTCAAAACTTAAACGGAATTATTATCCATAACTTAACTTAGAAAATTATTAATTACGTTAATTATTATCCAAAATATATAACGTTAAAAACAAATCGCCAGCGTTAATTAAATAAATTAAAGCTTATCGACAATTCCCCGATACCGTTTTATACGGTAACGTAAAATTTTATTATCGATTTTCCGGAAATATTATCCGCTAATACTCCTTAAACGGTTAAAGGTTTTAAAGTTTTAAATACGGTTATAATCGTTATATATAAATTTAACAAAAAAAAAAATTTTTTTCCGGGCGCGAAAACGTACAAAATTACGTACTGGGCGTTATTACTTATTAAAACATTTCTGCTTTACGATTAAGATTAACTACAAAAAATAATCTTTAATTAAAATCCGAAATTTATTTTCGATATTTAGCAAAATCTATTTGTATAATCGGGTATAAAGTTAATTTTATTAATAAATTATTATCCCTAAACGGACGGTTAAATAAAACAAAAAAACTAGGATATTAAGATTACTTTACGTTATTATTATATTAATAACGAAAACTCCTAGGTCGATATAATCCCCGCTTTTTAACATAATATAAATAACTCCAAATCATTAATTCTCGGCCGTTCGCCGAACGAAATAATTTATAATTTTAAATTACGCTTACCGTTATTATTAATCGAAATTCCCGGATTTACCGTTAATTACGAAATATTTAAACAGCTTTATTAAAAAAAAAAAAAAGCTGTTATTAATTTCGCTACAGTTAACGTTAAAATCCGATATAATAAAACATATAAACCATTATTTTTCAAAATCGATAACGAAATCTATTTTAAATTATACTACGGATATTACTTTCCGGATAAACTATTACGTAAATAATCGCATTAACGTATTAAACCGCCTACTATTATTAATAAAATTAATAACTTTACGTATAAACTAAATTTTCCTTATTATTAACAAATTTATTAAACAATTTCTATAACTTAATTCTCTTTTATACCCGCCGGCAAAAATCACTTTAACAAACGTCGCCCGTTACCAAACGTAATTATTATCGAAAAAAATAATAACGAATAACGTTCTTACGAAATTAAAAAACTTTTTAATTAATATATCGTTTCCGTCGGAAACAAACCCGAAATTTAATATCTAATCCGCTAAAAAGATTATTCGGCGATAAATAACATTTAATACCCGCAGATAATTTTTATGTAAAATACCAGCCGATTAATAAATAATTACGATAAAAAGCATAAACTTAATACGAAAATATACCTGCGCAAACTAAAGGACGCAGTCGACGATACCGTCAAACAAAAAAACCAAAATCAATAAAATAACGAAAACGACAAGCTTAAATAATAACCGGTTAACAAAATCCCCAAAATAAACATAAAAATAATCTTACTTTTTAAATTATAATAATTATAATTATTTATAATACCTATATTTTAAATTTTTTTTTTCGGATAATATATATTACTAATAATATATATTTAAATATTACCAAATATATTTTATTTTACAACTTTTACGTTTACGCATTTTGTACGTAATTTTAACTTTATTTCGTTTACGTTTATATATCCTTATAACGAAAATTTAACGTTATTTTATTCGCGTTTATATATTTTTACATTTTTTTTTACGTCGATTTCGTTTTAAAAAACCAATATTAATCGATTTTTACCTTACTATTTACAATTAATTATTTCCTTATATATACCAACGTAATAACTTTCGTTCCGTTACGTAATATATTTAAAAATTTATCGTCAATTATTATTATTAACATTTTCAATTATAACGCCGAATATAACAATATTAACGATACCGAACGTTTTCAACTTAATTATAACTTATAACGATAACATTAATATTACAATTACGGAAAATAACAAACTTAAAAAATCCCAATTACGAAAATAATACGTATAACTTTTCGAAACCGCTAACGACATTACTTAACCGCCTTAGCAATTTTAAATAAAACGTATCTTTTTATTAAACGAAATTAAAAAAAAATACGCGGTATTTATTTATTTTAACAATATTAAAAATAAATCGTTAACTTATTTCTATTACGAAATAACGGTAATCCGTAAAACGTTATTAATTAATTAATAAAAATTATACCGGGTATATAACTAAACGAAACTTAATTATACAAACGTTTCCGTAATATTTTAAAAACGGTATATAATTAAAAACAATCAAATAATTAAGCGTTAATATTAATAATCCTACCCGAACCGGAATTAATTAAAGTAATACGAATTAATAGCAATACGAAATTTTACGGACGCTTTTTAATTAATATTATCCAGTTATTAACTTATACGGGTTTTGCGTTTATAGTAATACCGGTAAATAAACGGGTTATACCGCAATTTTGGAAGTTTTTTTTTACCACATTTAACGGTTCGAAATCCGCAGTATATTCGATATTACGTTTCCCAGTTACCAGGTAATAACGTTAATATCCGTTTATATCGGCCCAGGCATTAACGTTTGCTTAATTATTAACGCCTATACCTAACCTAGCCGCCCGGGCCCAAATACCGGCCGCTTAAACCTAAGTACCTATATTATTAATTTCGTTAATATTACTATTAAAATCGGTTTTTTTACCGGCTATACTTTAGTCCCTAACGACCGAAACCGCCGTTACCGCTTAACGTATTATACGTTAATTAATATTATTATTATCGGTAACTTTTTTACTAACGTTATCGGGTTCCAAATTTATACCACCGCCTATAACTGGAATTATTATTACGGTAAACCTTTTATAAAAACTTAATACCGGTATTAATAAACTAAATAAACGGATATCCGATATATAAAATACTATTAATAACATAAAAACAACCTTAACCAAATACATTAATAACGTTACGGTTAATAAAAATATTATTTAACAACTTACTACTAATTTTAACAATTAACAAACGGAAACTTAAAACATAATAAGAAAAATCGAATATTTTAAGCAAATTAATAAAATATACCGTAAAAAAAGATACGAAAATGCGGAAACCGAAAAAAACGAAACTGCAGACATCGATAATATCGATCAGCCGACAATTAAAAATAACAAATTAAAAAATAATTTCCCGTTTTCAGTTTTCATAAACCCCGACGGTAATATGCACCCCGTTACGGGACGAAAATCACTGGTACCGTCAAACGTTAAACCTTTATCGAAACGACAAAAGTTAAACGTCGAAATTACCAAAAACAACGGATTCGAAAATATAATTTAAACAATATATCGGACAACTACAGACTACATATTAAAAATCGCTTTTACAACTTGCTTAAATATTAATAAACTTTCGATCAACGTTAGGAATATTAATTAATATACGATCGATACAACCATAACAAGGATAAAACAAACGTAATATTAATATTTTCGCGATAAATTTAATAATATACAATATAATATATATTTAATAATAAACATCGTTAACCGGAACGTTAACGTCTCGTTAAAAAGACAGTTAATAGGCCGCATCTAGCTTATTATTAAATAAACAAATATACATATATCTACAAAATAGATTTCCAGCTAACCTTAAACCAGATCAATATATTAACACGATTAACTTTATTTAAAAAACCTACCAAACATCCTTTACTTTCGTTTTTTAATAAAATTAATATCTTTATTTATATATTTTATATTATATATAAAATATTTTTTTAAAACGACAGGTTCGATATAAAAACGTTTAAAAATAAATTTATCGGAAAAATCGGCTTTATTTAAAAAAAACGGTTTATTTTATTATAATTATTATTTAGAACTAAAAAAGAAAAACGTTTATATACGTAGTAACATCTTTATATCTTTAGCTTAGCCTGGATAATACGGCTTAAACCTAACGACCTTATATAAATTAAGTAATTATAATTTATATAAAAGAGATAATATTTTATTATATTATTATAAATAATTTTTAACGAAATTTATATATTATATAAATATACTTATATTAATAATTAATACGATAAATACTTTACCTAATATTTTCGAATACAGCAATTATTAATAGTTTTTACGGTAACGATAAATTATATTTCGGTTACGAAAAACCTTATTTCGAACCAACTATTACGTAATGCCGATAAGTTTTAACCTTAATAAATCTTATACTCTTTAACTAGTTTAATAAAGAGAATTTTAAATAATAACTTAAAAGATATTAAACTTTTCGCGGTAAATTTTAAATCTATATAAGATAACTGCTTTATAACTCTTCGCCAGTCTTATAACAGCCACCTTTTTTAACCTCGATTAATCTTAGGGTTTTTTAAATTTTTATTAATTAAAATAACTAAAATATACTGGCTAAATCTAAATATAAAATCCTAATATTCCGTATTTTCGAAATTTTAACGGAAATAGTTTTAATTAAATTATCCAACTTAAATAAAATAATTAGCTAAATAAAATATATCGATATTTTTATCGATATTAATAACCTTTTCGAAAAAAATCGGATTTTATTTTTAATTTTCGAATACGATTTAATTTAAAATAACGGAAATAATCGATTTTTACGCAAATTTATGCTAAAAAATATCCGGCTTATAAAAAAATTATTAGCAAAACTGGAAAATAATAATAACGGGTTTAAAAACGTTAAAGTTTAACTTTTAAATCGATATAAAAAGGATTACGAATAATAATTTATCCGGCTATTCCGGATTACGAAAACCGTCCAGAATTCCGTCAAGAATAGTCGTCGATAAGGGCTTATATAACTAGGCAGTCTGTAAAAAGGTTAGGGTTTAATAAAGCTTAATAACCGATAGCATAATTTATCTATTTATTTAATTTAGTTCTACGGTTACGTCTTCTTTAAAAAGAATAATAAAAATTATCAGTTATATTTATATTTTACTTAATTTTATATTATTTATAAAATATCAGTCTTAAAATTAATTTTATACTTAATATATTACTAAGTTTTCATAAAAAATATAATAAAAAGATTAAATAATATTAAGTCGGAATTTTTTAATAAATTTTCGATTAAATTTAAAATTTATAAATTAAAGATTTAAATATTAAAAGTTATTAAAGTACGAGTTTTAATTCGAGTTCTATTATTATTTTAATTAATCTATATTTTTTTAATTAAAAATAAGTAAAAAAGATATAAAAATAGTTTAAACTAAGTTATTAATATATAAATAATAAGGCTATTACGCGTATTTCTTAATTACTTTAATAATCTTTAAACTTACTTTCTTTAATTAATATATATTTTAAAACGCCTTTATAATTAAAAACATATTTATATTATTTAAAGGTTATTTAAACCTTATATATATTTTTATACTTTTAAACTTTTATTTTAAATTATATTTATATAAAAATATATTATTACCGTGAAAACTATTAATAGTTGCCGTGTTTAAAGATACTGGGTAAAGTGTTTATCGTGTTAATTATTGGTATAATTACTTCGTATCTTTAGCTTAGCCTAGATAATACGGCTTAAACCTAACGACCTTGTATATAAAAATATATAAAACGAAATAGAAAATTAAAACCTACTATTCTGCCCTTTTTAAGAGTTTATTATTTTATATATCTGCGCTTAAAGATAAGATTTATTATTTATATTATATTCTTCTTGTTATTCGTATTATATGCTTTACCTTCTAGTTGATATATAGCTGGCATAACTGTTAGTTTCTAACTAGTTTTATCTTTAAGACCTCGTTTTATTAAAAAGTAGGAAAATATACTTAATTTTAATTAAATTAATATTTTTATAATAATTTTAATAAAATACTGAAAATTTTATAATTATATTAACGCGTTATTATTATAATAAAGTTATTATAATTATTAAAAAAGAGTTATAGTTAAAGAAGATAATTATAGCTAAAAGCGTTGTAATTTGCAGCTGAGAGTTAACAGGTGGCAGATCTGTGGCGGCTGTAGGCAGCTGTTAAAAGTGGGATACAGCACGCATAGCAAGGTGGATAAAGCACAAATAGCAAATCTCTTAAAGATACCCGAAGCTACAGTTCTTTATAAAACCCTAGCTATCTCTGCGCCGCAAGCGTAGCCACACCTTAAAAAGGGAGTCTGATCTCGAGGTAAAATACAACAACATAACTGATGTCCCCTATCTCTGACAGTTGATGAGTGTGTTAAAGAATTCGGACCAAGAAAAGTTGGCCTAGGGCCTAATTTGTGTAGGCCGGGGTTAGGCAGCAACAGGGAGGTTGCAATAACCGGCACACTCCGCTTGTACGAACGGCCGGAAACCGTTGTTTTGAGGCAGGTGCTTCAAATCTAGAAGGCCATTTGTCGAGTTTCACAACACCTCCTTCGGCGGTGTCGGTTGATCTTTATGGGCTTGAGGTTCGTTTCGCGGAGACATTCCTGCGCCACACCTGCCTACTTGGGGGCAGCCAGAGTACCGTGGCGTGGTGTGGCGAGGTGTGTCGTCTACAAATGGCTGATCCTGTACTGTAGCCTGTACATGTCGTCAGGCCGAATAATACCTACCCTGTCAAGTACTCGCGGGGCGCACTAGAGTAACACCATACTAATATAGGTAGGTGCAGTCTGTTTTTGAGTATATTCAACTCAGCATTCACCCATCCTAGGTATGTAGGGGGGATTGTATTAGTGAGAGCGAATTCCGAACTGGGTAGTTGAACTCAACCTTTCACACTTAGTAATGTCAATTAGGTTAGCGCTACCTATATGGAGGGTGGTAGGCTGTAACCTATCTACCCAATAAGTTTTGGTCTGGCATCATTTGCTGCATATAAGTACTTAAAAATGTGCTTCTGGAGGATCCGATGGAAATGACAGGTGCCTTGCATGATGTAAGGCCGTGGCGTTACATTCTTCAATGAAAGCCATCTCGGTAGTCGGAACCAAAAACAACATATCACGTTTATCATTCTGAGATTCCCTCGCAACTGGACCCGGGGCCCCGAGAGTTGCAACAGCAAACCTTTCTCGAGTCGTACTACCGCATTCATGGCAACGTATCGGTATCACATCGTCATACGGCGTCACCCCAATGCAGCGAGCAAAGCAAATCCCAATTACAGGATCGCAGACCAACAAACGCCCGTCTTGCGACCTTCCACAATGGCGTTTCAGCCCCGCCCAAAGAGTCCAATTGGGAGGGATGAGGACCAGAAAGTTGCGAGCACAAGGAAGATCTCCCGAATCTGGCCAAACCTGGGGCCGCTGCGGTCTCTCCCTGTGAGACATCCCGTGTTTGATCGTCTCGGGTCCGCCCTTTTTTGGGCTCCCACCGGTCATTTCTTCAACCCACCAAACGTCTTTATCAACGACACCGATTTGCACAGGCATTCCCACGTATGCGCTGCAGATCCGGACCCGGAAAAGGCGGACCGAGTCTTAAAATATCCACTAGCTGCACATCGTGGCGCACCTTCTTTGAACTTCTGTCCCTGTTCCTAATAAATCTCTTCCATCTTCATTACATCTATATTCCTTTTCCTTCACTAGCAGCACCTATCTCGTAACGGTATATCATCGAGATCCCTTTTCGGTCCATTCCATTCCCAACCTAGCTCTCACGTGAGCATGCACTTCTCATGGTTTGCTGTTCTGGCACTGGAATGGGTTGCGGTCGCAAACGCTGAGGCACCATGGATCAGATTAAACGGGACATCAACTACGTTGTTCATGGTCCATCCGGAGACGACGGCGGGTTCAATATTCGGCCCTAAGCCGTGGGAGCCTATTAACGCCGGCATATCTTACGTGGATACGACGTCTATAGTATCCATATTCTACCAGCCCACCGGGTCGATGACTACTCTGATGGTAGCAACAGGGGAACCCACGGCTGAAGACACTGCTCCTCGTGCTGGCTCTCGCAGCTCGACAGCAACCACCACGACCCAGTCAATACTGCATACGCAACCAAGTCCCTCAACCACTGGCTCCGAGTCGGATGCTGAGGCTGAGGCGGATGCTGAGTCGGTTGCTCTTCACGTGACCCCTTCCAGCCTAACGTGGAGATGCATAGGCATGGCTTGGCTTGCATATGCGTACGCGGTAGTATAGCCAATTGCGACATCGACAGGATGCGGTTGGGGACAGGGTCTAGAAAGCAGCACACATGCCGTATGTATATCGTGTCCATTTCTCTCTTCGCTATACTACAGTATCGTCCTTTGATTCTGCCAAAGCTGACTCTCGTCCCCTCTAGTCGGCGATTTGGCTCTAATCCTCGGTCGCCTTGCGGCTATAGGGGGTGAAGGTCCCGCCCCAAAGCATGTCAGATGCTTTGGGGAGAGACGCCGCTTGCCAACCAGTTCCAGGCAAGCAAGAAGCCGTACGTGGTGGCCACGTAGGTTTGCATCCAGTCGACTCCAGGGTAGTGCATATATGCGTCTCGATGTCCATGTCGGTTGGTGGGCACCGCCCAACTATAAACGCCCGGCATCAGTCAATCTCGAACGGAATATATATAGGGGCCTTTGGCGTGCTGCCATCTTTGGTAGTTGCCGCTGTTCACAACGGTGGCGTCATGGGTGATTGCGCCGATATAGTTCATGTTATCATCGAGAAAGATGCGGTCGTGGCCCTACGAGTTTGCATGGTCCTCTAACCGGGGGCCGTCAGCGGGTATTCCCAGACTGGGTCCCACCAAGAGGAACTACCGATGTCAACGCGGCACACTGCAAACATTCCATCAGTGCAAATCCGTCCGTGTGATGCGACAGTAACGTCTCCAAGATAGTAGGTCAAATAGGGTTTTTGCTCATTCAAATGTGTTCAAGATGGTTGTAGGACGATGTGCGGGGTGACACTTATCTCCATACCGGAGTGGCTCGATCTCCCGCGGATGCCCAACGCCGCCGCTACGGGGATGATTATCAGTTGTATCGCGACCGTTCTCGTTGACTACTTGGCGCGCCCTCTGTACTGCCTGCCAGATCTGCTGTCGGTTGTATGACGGCCCACCCACCGCCCCTCTCCGCCGCATGTTTACATTATGTACTCCGGGATCTGGTTGTGCAGGTGCTCGTGCTGGTATCTGTCAAGCTCCTCGTCGCGCTTTGTGAGGGCGGCGGGGTGGGCGCCCGGTCGCCAAGAGGACGGCATGCAGGAAGTGGAGAAGCTAAGTAAGTCCCAAATTCGGGAGGCCGGTGCCTACCTTCATGGTGGCCGATTCGCCTGCCAGAATCTCTTCGCCTGTGTATGGCGATACTCGGTTGGCCTGTCCATGTAGGGATATTAGAAAGTGAGAGACCGCAGGTCTCGTGCAAGATGGGTTAATTAGTTGGCTGGAGTCGGTGCAAATATTATGATAGAGATGCCTCTGTAGGGAGTCTTTACATAGAATATGCCTCGGTTCTGCGTGCTTGGTGCACCGAATGGAACGTTTTATGGACTGCCAACTTATGAGGGTATTTTATGCTCTTTCCCCCTTGTCTGCTCCCGCCTATTGTCAACCCTACCCGTCGTCTACCCAGCCTATTGTATACTCTCTGGGTATCGTACATACCCTGTCTATTGTGTGTACCGGAAAGGACAATAGGTACGGTTCCACTATCCCGTCAACCTAATTCGGGTGATATATCGCTGGGTATCTTCTCATAATGGTGGTCCGAAGTCTGAGCTACAATGTCATATCTTGTGGCTAGGGCGTGGTATTAGGGAGCGAATACACCCTCAATACCGAGTTAGTTAACAAGCTACAGGTACTAACCATGGGTCTCACATCATGCTGTTTGTTGAATTACATTGAGGATTTTCCATAGTCTGTCCCTATGCTAGAAGCCATCTATATCCCATTAATCGGCCTCGTAATGATCCGTATACTCCGTCTCTGTAGTCACTTCCGGGACGTTAGATAACTAGTTATTCCTGATCGAAAAGTAGGAACGCCGTATAAATATCCTATCACTACCCTATTTCTCGGTTCAACTGGGTACACATTACGGTAAGCTAGCATCATGTCGGCTGCCAGTAACCTTATGGTCGAACTCGGAAAGCTGTTCCCTGAGCGGTTATAAGGATTTCGCAAACTCTACCTAGCAGCCTTCTTCTAACTCAGTATGGGGGACGCGGTCCATGGTCGCGGGTCTTCTGTCTTCGACCAGCCTGGGCCGACGCTTGAGCTTCGTTAAGATCCGATTCCCCTCCGAACGTCAGATACTTTGCTGACCCCAAGGTGCTTCTATTGCGTGACACCGGCCAGGTCGAGACACGAGCAGTTACTTGGGCTATTTATCGAAAGGAGTTTAGTTCCTCATGTTCCAATGTAGGTCACTGGAACCGCCCGGTCAGGGGTTCTGCATGTGCGCCTAACTCTAAATTTGCCCCACTATTTTTAGTGACCGCAGCATTGATGTTGTCTGAGGCTGGCGTCAAAGATCGCCAAGAGTGTTACGTATGCCGCCTGAAGGACCACTGAGAAAGCCGAGCCAAGCCTAGGAGACTTAAGTACTAAAAGGTACTGTCTCAAACCATGCCCCTCACCCCACGTCATTTGCCAAGATCCAACAACAACCCATAACACGGAGGGATACAATTCAAACCCGCGGCCAATTCCTACCTACACCGTATAGCATTCGACTTTGCAGCAATCTTTACTTATACAGTCTTTATTGCCGGTTTTGAGTTTGTACGAGTTCCTACCTAAGCACTTGGGGAATTCGCCAATATGGAGGCGGGGCAGCCGCAGGAGCTGCAGAAGCAGTTCACGTTGGACGAAACCCTAGATGCCCTTCACGCCCGCGGCGTTCCCAAAGACCGCTTCACGTACCTCGTCTTACTAGAACATCATGTAAGGGAGCTGGGCGCCCTGGGGTCGCTCAATGAAAAGCTTCAGGACGAGCAACTCACGCAGGATATCGGTTGGGACCTGGTTGAGATGCTTATCCCCCTCGAGGGCTGTGAACCCTGTCTCGAGACTGTCGCCCGCCTCGGCAACCCTAAGGAGGTATACCTAAAAGTTACTCAGGTCCTCGGCGATATCTCCAAGGCGTGGTCAACGGATATCAAGGGTGATTCCCCTCTCGACAACGTGTTTTTCGTCCGTGGCTTTGATTATCGCGGTGATGACCGGGGGTCCGACGACAGCCAGGAACTGTCGTCGCTCCCCAAGGAGAAGATACCGGGCGCTTTCATAACTCTACTGGGCATGCTTGCGGTACTGCATCAGCGCCTCAGGGCTAGATACCCCAGTCAATTCCTTGGTCCAGCATTGGCTTGCACACTCAGAGCATATCGACCCACTCCCGAGATGACGGCCGCCGTCATAAACCTAGTTCGGTCGCTGTCGGGTCGAAAGAGACCCCCTTTACCGGCGCGCACCTCCAGCATCAGCGTGCCTGACCCGGCTAACGACGGAGACACATCCAAGAATGCGCCGGACCCGGAAGCCCAGCAGGAAGAGCCGATGGAGGATGTCAAGCAGCGGGAAGCCCTGCAGTCATTTGTTTCCTGGATTCTGCAGGAGTATGTGGACGCCCACGACATGCGGTGGTCCACCCGGTTGGTCGAGAGTTACAATCTAAAGAGAAACGTACCAGGTAAGAAGACCATCATCGATTCCTATCGAGAGGAGGAGGACCTACAGACAAGGGATGCTGTAGTAGGACAACTGGTGGTGAGTACTTCTGCCTCTACTTTGGCGTTCATGGACCATTGCTGATGCTTCCGAGGCTCTGTTGCGGGATCTGGGCTTTGACAAATGCCCTGAACCGTTCGTGGTGAGGATATACGAATCCTCGGACGACGTAGACGTCAACCCCTCGGGTGACTCCCCCGAAGAAATGTGGCGTGAATTCACAAGCGCGAGCCCAAATATGCCACCTTCACAACTCGGGATGATTTGTGTTCTCGCCTACTGGATGTTTTCTGCAGAAGTCTTCGCTGCCCCCCAACCGCGGCCGGAAATGTATATCTTCCCCCATCACCTCAGACTCCTCGAAATGTTCGCGGACGAGAATCCACAGCAAGAAGTCAGCAGGCACAAAGGCATCGCGGACGCGCTCCTTGCTATCGGTCTCGTCCTGAAACACCGAAACTTGATCACCGCCGGCGAGGAGCCGAATGTAATGGCATACCATCACCACCTGAGTCTGATCCTGGTTTTCCATCCCGATATCCAGGTCCGCAACGCCGCCACGGTCTTCGCCGGATCGATCTTCCACGAGGAACCCGAAGACGAGAAACGCTTCGAGATCATGGAGGACCTGTTCGTGAACTGCGACTACCCATCGCTCAAATCGTGTGCCGTCCAGTGGCTGAAGGAGGAGGTCATCGCCGCCCGGAAGGCGGGCCTGTCCAACTGCTTCACCTCGCCCGAGAGCATTGACAGGCTGCAGAGTTACATCTTCCCGGACCTGAGGTTCCTGTCCGAAGAACAGAACCCCCAGGCAGTCCTCGAGTACTGGGCCGTCAACAGCGTCTTCCTGCTGCAGGCGGTCAACTTCGCCTATTTCCTGTTCGCCGAGCCCCAGCAGGACGTGGTGCCCACCGGCATGGTGAACGCCGTCGAGCGGCGGTTTGCCGACCCGCTCATCAACGCCACAGGGAAGGTGCAGGCGGGCTGGGGCTGGGACGAGGCGAAGACGACGTTTAAGTTCGCCATCGATCGCCTGTGCGACGTCCACTTTCAGTAGAAAGCGCTGTGGGCGGCGCATAGGGGGAGTCATGGATGGAAGGTTGATTGGTCGCGTTGGGTTGATTAATGTAGCGTTCACCAGGGAAAAGCAGGAAAGGGTACTGTTATGAGATACATATGATACCTCAAGAGACGAGTATGTCACAGCCGTAATAGGATTCTACCACTGGGCCTATTTAATATCCTGTGAGATTCGTCTTGAAAGGCTGATAGGATATGTAGGGCTCTACGCCCTTGAAGGAGGTGGATCCAGAGTGAGTTGCCTAAAATCGCGCTGACCGTTTGCAACATTCCAATCGGCTTCCCGGTGGTACTGGAAGTTTCAAATCCAAAGCAGCATCGGGGTAATAGCTGTGGTATCGGTATGAAGTTCAGTGTATTCTCAACTGACAGCGAACCTGTGACGGAGGGTGATCATCTATCGCAATAAGCATACTGCAGACAAAATATCCAAATATGCGATTATGCGGTACTACGGTACCTAAGTACTACGGCCATGCAGGGGGGCTAGGTGCCGCCCTCGCTACGGTAAAGAGTGGATTGAAGACGTGGGGGTGGGTCCGGGCGCACATAGAGCGCATATTGAGCCTCCATATCTGTGATGTCTTTTGTAGCGAATATGAATACTAGCAGCTCCTGGATACAGCTCCCGATGACCAGTTCGGGATGGCTATCAATACGTAGACATTATTATAGATAATGCGTTCGTAATTGACCGCGCTAGCGACGGAGACGAAGAACTTGGTAGATGGTGTATAAGAACCAGCATCATGTTCGGCAGGGAGATGGGGCGACAATTGAACAAGACTGATCCGGTGATAAAAATCAATGGGCAGTAACTATGTTTGTGAATGCGTTCATGAAAATTCCACCAGTTAGCATTCGTCAGCAAGTTGACGCCGCTGTACAACTGCTAGTATTAGATATAAAAGCGGACAACAAGATCCTCCGGTCGACTAAGTCACAAGCGAGTCATTGGGGAATGCGTCACTAATACATGTTGATGGTGGCTTGGATGAATGTATTGAAGACTACCTAGTACATACGTGGTATCACTGATGAGGCAAGCTGCCACGAGGAAGCAAGGCATGGAAAGTCGAAGACGTCTCTGCATCGGCCCTGTCTAACAGGTTTTGCCGGGCGATACCGCGAGGAGGTTGCAGAGTCCGATTTCATCGCCCGTTAGATGGCCAAACATATAAGTGTGGGTAGATGGCAGATATATGGCAGATGTTATATGTCAGAAATGTCAGGATACGGAAGATCGGAAGATAAGATGCCCAGAGAAGTAGATCAGACACAGAGTGATAACCTAGATCGCGGCCTGTTTCAGCTCATGCCGTAGGAGGGTAGCAGTTTTATCCTCTATGCCAAGGAGGAGGCAGTTGATTTGACTTGCCCAGCAACGGACGGTTTAACGGCGGCCAGCCGGGGCAGATTTTTGGTTGGTCAGCTCACCCAGGACCGTGGCAGTTTTTCTCATGCCCAGGAGGGTAAGGAGAGAGAAATGGCCCTTTTTTTACAGCTCATGCCGGGGAGCTGGTGCTGGTGAAATGACAAGTAGAGAGAGGGAAGTGGGAGGAAGTGGAAGGAGAGAGGTGGATAGAGGTGCAGAGAGGGAAGTGAGAAGAAGTAGAAGGAGAGAGGTGCAGGGAGGGATGGTGAAGGGCGGGGAGAGGAGGAGAGGCTGAAGGGGGAAAAGGATGGTGAAGGAAGGATAATAAAGCGAGGATTGAGAAGGAAGGATGGAAAAGCAAAGTAG
>QJNZ01000564.1:0-61883 GCA_004155055.1 Monosporascus sp. CRB-8-3
CCACCCCGCCCCCCACCCCCCCCCCCCCCCCCCCCCCGCCCCCCCCCCCCCGCCCCCCCCCCCCCCCCCCCCCCCCCCCCCCCCCCCGGGGCCGGAGGCATGGCAACAATTAATAGGCTACCCGGTCTCAGGAAGGAGAGAGGCGCAGAAAGGGAAATTCCCTGCACGTACGTGTTCGGCGATACAGCCGCCCTCCCATCGGAAACGGTCCACAATCGTGCCAAAGCCGCTCCTGTAGTTGAGCCAGCCCTGGTCGCCCTCGAACTTCGTGCGGAGGACAGTGATGCTCTGGCTTCCCCAGATGGGGCTCAGGATATCCCACTACAGGAGGTTCGGTCAGTAGCCATTCGCCCTTGATGAATAGACGAGCAAATAGCTCCCCTAGGGCGCCGGGCGCGGGTAATCACAACCCCTCAAACAGGCGAGCCAGAAAGGGGGGGAAGAAGTGCCAACTCGCGGATTGCTTACGGCGGCCTTGGCGCCATTTTCGGCGTACGGGTTGTGGTTGATGTAGTCCTCCACGATGTACAAGAACGCCTCGGTGATGTTCTTGGTGACCAGGAAGGCGTTGGCGAACTTGTCGAAGCGCGCCTCCGTCTCGGCCGGGCTGGGCTCCGGCGTCATGCGGACGCACGGGGGCGGCTGCTGCAGCTGTCGGGCGCTCAGGGCGCCGGCCGCCGGGTCCCCCGCGGGAGCGGCGAGCGACCCGAGGGGTGCGAGGAACACGACGAGAGACGAGAGCGCGTGCATCTTTCGGCGGTATGTTTCTGAGTTGGAGGTTGGAGGGCGAAGGGAGTGCGGACTACACACTATGCGACTGGCCCGTCAGGGGAGCGCGAGGGCGATAATATAGCCAGAAACGCTGCGCGGGGAGGCTGTGCCAAGTGGATAATATACTCTGGCGCCGGACGACCGCAATCCTATACTAGGTATAGTAAACGGATGTGCCGTAGCCAAGACTCATACTGCGTCACGGAATCTACAGCATCTAAACTGATGCCAACCCGGGTTGCCCTTTACGTTGTTAGCAGGCTAACGTTCTGATGTGTTGAAGACCAGGGGGTGATGCCGGCTAAATATCAATATAGTATCTTGACCCTTTCGGAAACCATGACGTTAAGTATCTAGCAGATTCACCTACTGTTGCCGCCAAGACAGCAATAGCCGAATGTGCCAAGTGCTATAGAGGGCCGGTATATATGGGCCTCTACTGTTTCACCAGGCATTTCGTGTCCGGGATGGGGATGGGCCTCTCACTGTTCAAGACAACCTTTTCAGGTTGTATCAGCATCCGGACCTAAGGATTCGATGAGACCGCATTCGCATGAAGTCAGAGCTGAAGGTTTAGCTTGGAATAATAGGTGATCGTCGTGGATCCCGACTCCGAAAGGAAAGACAGTCGAACCGCGTGGCATCGGTGGTTTTGGACGGCCGCGGAATATAGGACGCCGAGCTGTCGTAGAACGTGAGACAGCCCGCTCTTGCCGTAGGCCGCGGATGATACCGCTTTAGTTGACCCTTGCTATGGTCTTTCTACCGGCGCTATACGCCTCTAAATCTGGATACTTGCATCTCTGGTGGTTCCAGTCTCCTCCAGTGCATTATAAAGGGCTATTTTCACCGGCGTCGAAGATCTTCTTGTCATGGAGTTAAGCTCATTCAGCCTGTAACTTTCACCAAACAGACGGGAGGCTCCTCGCCGCCTTCGGCACACTCTGCTTGCTCCCAGGTGCTGGCGCATTAGATCACGCACGTCGTGCGCCTCGGCTTAGAGAGCGTCGCAACATAGTAGTCCTCCTTTTAAGGGCTTTTTCCAGGGCTCCAGGGCTTCCAGGCCCACTGTTTCCACGTCGGCGACTTCCAGGTCGGCGACTTCCAAGTCGACGGCTAGCCAGGGCTTCTAAGATTTCCGGGCCAACGGTTAGCCAGAGTTTCCAGGTCAACGGCTTCCGGAGCTTCCAGGATTCCCGGACCTTCCAAGGCTCCGGAGCTTCCGGGTTTCAGGGTATTACTAGGTTTCGTGCGGGTCATACAAATGGCCGAGGTCTAGGAGACGGGCCTATACGTACGAGCCGCACAATGCGCTTACCTTTGCTTCTTATTAAGGACGTACCAAGATCCCAATGCGGACATCGAATCAGAAGGAAAAGCAGGCGCGCCATGATAACCTTTCGTCCTATTCCTTTCGCAAATTCAGCACGGTAAAACGAAGGGCGTAGATGGTGAGCGGCACAGACATGAGAGCCAGCCCGGCATTCCTCTGCTAGGGTCTTCTCATCACCCTTTAAGAGACTGGGCGATGAGTGCAAAGCGCAGCAAGGAGAACAGGACCTGCCATGGCTGCAACCGGAAGGCACTCGTCGCCGCTCTCGAACGCTACAGTTTGGCACGGAGAAACAATGACCTGGCGGCTTTCGAAGGAGAAAGGGGGGAGAGGGCGAAGACAGGAGACGGTACAAGAATGAAAGGCCGAGGGTTGCCCTTGCACGAAGGAGATCGAGTGGTTTTTTGTGCCCCCCATACGACCCAGGGGCTAACTGATAGTACAACCTTCCTCTGTGGATAAACACTGACGCTGATTCCCCCAGCTCGTAGTAGCCGGACCTTAGCTGTAGACTTCGCAAAGTGTTCATTTACGCCGGTATTCCATTTATGCTAGACGGCGAACTCGTGGGAAACGTTTAGGTAGCTGGCTGGTAGCTATACATCCCCTACGGTCGGGATAGGCATCCTTCATCACTTACCTGAGCTCAAAGTTACAACTGGTCACTCTACTACAACCATAGCATAAACCCACGACGTAACGAAGGAATGAGATCTCGGCGATGTAATTATACTTCAGGAATCGGAAAGCCCATCGTTCATTGACGTTAATATATAATTCCCGGTAGTAACAGCCTCAACTCCCCTGACTCCCGTTACTCCCCAACCCTTCCCCTTCCCCTTTATTGTCCCTCACGTACCCGTATACGGCTCAAGAAACAAGCCGCGCAACAGACGAAACCCCTAACCGCAAAGACTGCTACCGTCCTATCCCACCCCATCCATCGTATAACCAACACCAGCCCCCCATCTGAATCCGCCTACCGCAGAACCACGGCTACGCCCCACGCCACGGCTGCGACGGCGGCGCATAAGCAGCTCGCGAGGACGAGGACGCAGAGGTCGGCGCACGTTACGCGGCGCGCGCGGCAGCGGTGCCAGAGCCCGCTGGCGGGGTCGAAGGCCGGGCGCGCCACGGTCCACCAGGCGTCGGCGACGGCTAGCAGGAGGAGGAAGGACGCCTTGAGCGCCTCCAGCACGAAGGAGGGGCTAGTAGGGCTCCCTTCCGCCGCCGCCGCCGCCGCGTCTTCGTTGCCGCCGTTGTTGCTGCTGCTGTTCCTTGTTGAGTAGGCCCTCGTGGTCGTGGTGGCCATGGTCGTCTTGTCCTTCTCGGGGTCGCTCTCGACGCTGCCGCTACTCTTTTCCGGGAGTCGGCTGTCTGGGACAGTGGTATCGGATGGGAGATCCAGGAGTGTCGGGCGAGCGTCTGTGCCTATGTCTGTGTCTGCGCCTCCTACTCGTGCTGGAGGTCGAGGCGCGACGCGCGTCGGTGCTGGCGGCTCGGTGACGCGGGAGGGAAACCGGAGCGGCGGGTCCGTCTCCTCCGGGATCCCGTCGTGGGATGCCTGGTGGAGTCTCGGGCCCTGTTCTTCGCCTGCACGCATCTGTGCTCGTCTCTTCTCGTCTCTCTGCCTTTGGATCTCGTCCTCCAGTTTCCCCTGGAGCATAAGTTGGAGCGCCTCCTCGTCCTCCTCCATCGGGCTCGCGGCGCTGCTGTTCCCCTCTTCGTTGTCTTCGCTCTTGACGCCGGTCGCTCGAGTATCCCCTTTGGGCGTCGTCTCCGCGGTGACGCGAGCACGACTCCGAAAATGGGCGCGCTTGTGTCTGTCTTGGGGGCTTGGGCTTGGACTGCCGTCTCGACTGGCCGTCGCTGCTGCCGGGCTGCTGCTGTCCGGGTAGTCGTCGCCGCGGTGATGGCTGCAGCTCGTCGTGGTATCCGTCGCCTGTGTGGTGCGGCCCTTTGACATGGCGGTTCTCGCGGCCTCGCGTATCAGCGGCGTCAAATGCCGGCGAGGTTTGACTAGAGTGTCGATATGCGCCGTGTCGAAGCTCCGAGTGCTGCGGGAGTCGTCCATCACTCCATCCGTCCCCGTCTCTGCCTGGGCGCCGACGTCTGTCTTCCTTTCGTCGCCCACCGTCTGCTCTGGTCGCTCTTGGGCCGTTTCCGGGGTAATGGCCACTCCTGCCTGCTTTCCCTCTTCCCGCTGATCGACTTTGCCCTTCACTATTCCCGGCGAAGACGTCGTCTGAATTACCGTCATCTCTTCCGGTGTGGCGTCCGACGTTCTCTGCAGCCCCACCTCGTGATCCTCCACTTCCGACTCTGCCTCCAGAATACCTGCCTCTAAGAGATGCGCCACGTTTGTGAATACCGGCGAGTTGGTGCTCTGAGTCACGACCGTCCCTGGCGAAACTAGACCCTCGCTGTTCGCGGTGCGGGTGGACGTAGTATCTGTCTTTTGTGTCTCCGGACCAGGTGCGGAATTCGGCGAGTCTTTCCGTGGCTGACTCTGGCGGGAACCCGGTCGCGGCGCCAGCGAGGTCTGGTATTCCCTCTGCACCGTCGCGGCCTCCTCGTCGTCCGTGGTCGTCACCACCGAGTCTTCCTGGAAGCTGCTGTCGCGCTCGGTTGGCGGCGGCGGCGGCGGCGATGTCGGAGTCGCTGGATCGTCGCTGTGGTCCTCGGTGGCGTCGGCTCGAAACGCGGGAAGGGCCCAAGGAGGTGGCGAGCTGCATCTTAGGCTCTGCTGACTGCGACCGCAACCAGTAATGGTGGTGATGGGTGTGAACACAGATTTTCGGCCGGGGGTGCTCGACCCATGCCGGCTCATCGTATGTTGCGGCGTGCCGCCCATATCCTCCGACGGTAAACCGTCGCCGTGGCAATTCTCCTTCGGATCTGCGTTGTGAGGGCCGCGAGTATCTGCGGGGACTTGTTTGATGTCGACACGGTCCTTGATAATTTCCTTCTGGCGACTCGCCACCGGCTGTCGCTGTTCGCCCAGGGACGCCACTAGGTCCATTTCGCCAGGTGCCTCTTCGTGGATGTGACTCGGTCGGATGTTGGGGCTGAGCGAAGGCATCTGCGGTATTTGCTCGGTTTTCTCCTTGTCGGGGTTGGCCGGACCCGACTGACTTTGGACCGGCTTCCGGGGGATGAAGCGAGGCTTCGTCGGCCCTTTCGATCTCGACGGGGATAAGGTCGCTAAAGCTGCGTTGGCGTCGTGGGGCTCGCTCTGTTCGTACGCTTCCCTCTTGCCGTGAACTAAATCCTGGGGGTGCGAAGGGGTAGTGTCCTTGCCGGTAGAGTCCGATCGGGTCCCAGGTCCCTCGCCCGGCTCCGGGGAGAGGAGGTGTAGGCGGGAGTCCGGAATCACCAGGTCCGTGAAATGGTCCGAGGGGGAATGTTCGTGTGGCCCCTGAATCCTGTCCGTCGCTGGCGAGGCGATTCCCGCGACCAGGTCCCTAACTAGCCCTCCCGGGTCCATCAAACGCTGGTGCCGCCTCCATAAAAAATGCTTCTTATCTTGGGGGCTCTGATTCGAAGGGCTAGGGTCTTGTCTCTCTTCTGGTGTGGCTTTAGGCCCGTCCCGCGTGTTGTGGATAATCGTATCCGTCGACTGGCTTTCTACAAGTGCGGGCTGCTGAGCGAGCTCTTCTCCGTGCCCGAACGATTCCCTCGAGTAAGTAGGCCGAGAGAAATTAGGGATCAGCTTCGTCGGAGCGTGATTTCCGTCAACGTCTAAGAAGGTAGAAACGGGAGCAATTAGTCAGCCACCGAATCCTCTTTGACACAATAGTGAGTAAGTTACCACTCACCGTTCCTGCTATCGATCGACTGCGCGATGGGACTCAGGTTCGGCTCGGCGATAGTCGACCACTGCTCCCTACGCTGCATCCACCTGCGCGGCGCGCCAACCCGGCGGTCCCGGGCGTCCTCCTTGAGGCGCTCGATCTTCTCGAGCTTGCCGAGCTCGCGGACCGCCCGGACGCGGTCGCGGCCCTCGGCCTCCACGTCCCGGGCGCGCTTGTACTCGGCGCCGGCGGCGCGCCTGCGGCTCGCGAGCCCCGCCAGGAGGCGCCTGGCCGAGGCCGGCGTCGTGTCGGAGCTGACGGTGTCGGTGGGGGTTAGCACGGCCATCTCGCCGGTCCAGGGGTCGGCGCCCTGCACGCCGAGCCAGTCGCCGCTCTCCTTGAGGCTGCGGCGCTGCCTGCGGGCCTCCTCCTTCGCCCGCAGGATCTCCGACGTCGTAGTAGTGGGTGGCTCGGGAGGCGGTGGCGATAATACGAGCTCGGGGCTCGAGGCTGTCTTCGGAGGGCCGGGAAACTGATCGAGCAGCTTACCCTTGCCCTTGCCCTTGCCCTTCCCCTTTCCCGGCCACCGCTGCTTTTTCGCAGGAGACGGGCTTGCTACGCTGGCTGCCGAGGTACTTCCGTAGCCGTCGAGGTCCTCGATGAAGCGGGAGTCCGGATGGCTCCTCCGCGGAGCCCTCCAGCGCCGGCTCCTGCGTTCCTGGTTACTGTTGTTGTTGTTATCGCCGCTCTTTCTCCCCTTTGGCGACAGGAGCTCCGAGCTCTGGGGCTTGTCCTTAGCGGGGTTGAACCCCGTTAGCTGGTCCGGGTCGATGCGCAGGTCGTTGTACACCGAGTCGGTCTCGGCGCTGGGGCGCAGCGTGCCGCCCTGCTCGGGCCTGTTGGACGGGAACAGCTTGCTGATGAAGCCGGTGAGGGTCTTGGTTTGCCTACGAGGAGGCGAGGAGCCCCGGTGCGGCGCCATCTTGGTTGGGTCAGCAGGCGATACTGGTGAAGGGACGTCCGAGTCCAGTGCTGGTCAGGAGGGAGGGTGTATCTTTCTGTTGGCTCGTTCCCCAGCGACGATTAAGCATACGACTCTATGAGTTGTTTATAGATAATAGCGATGTTTTCCTTACTCATTAAGTAGTCGACTAAGTATGTTAGGAGGTATGGGAGAAGCAGGGGACACTTGAGAAGAAGTGGTAAACAAGCAACGTAATGCAGGACTGGAAAAGGGATGCGACCGGTCAGCCAGGTATTTAGCAGGACCGACACAACTGGTTACCATCATCGATGTCAGTTTCCATCAGGGTGAAACCATGCTCGGACTATCAAGCTGGCGAAGGTGCGATGCAGAGAGAGAGGTCAGGCAGTCCAGAAGGGAGGCAGGAGGGCATCGAAAGTTGCAGCATATTAGGTTTCGTATTTAGGGTGGAAACAACATGCATGTCCTAACTTACCTGCTTAGTACGCAGGTCTTGAAATCCATCTGGCCTTTTTAAGTATTTAAGACGAGAGGTGGCTGTTAAACGGGAAATCAAACATTACGGCCCAGGGCCACTTCCAAACTCGACAGGGACACCGTCATTGTCGGACGCTGCTGCAAGTGGTAATGGGCAGCTTGTTGTATATTAGATATATATGTCACTGGGTATTCACACAAACGCCGTTGCGAATAAGAAGTCAGTCTCCCCTTCCAATCCTACCGTGTACAGCAATGAGCAAGCAAACCAGCCTCTCCCGATATGACTCCCATAACAACATGAACAAGCTTAAGGTATGTATGACCACTGACTGCATATCTCCTACCGCCCCCACATAGAAGGATACCTCTCGTAAGAATGATGCTGCTGTGGTCTGTCCCAAGTCTGTTGATTCAGAGATGTGGCGGTGCCGTTGCTCCTCCTCGTGCTCTTCACGGGGCTTGCACTGCCTTCTCTCTGTTTGTATGCTTCGTATTGCTCCAACTGGGCCATCTCTTTGTTGTTGCGAGGTGATCGGAATTGGAGCTCGCCCAGACTTTGGGCTTTCTTTATCGGTGAGTTAGGGTGATTGTATACACCTAGATAGCCTCCGTTGCCCGTGTTCGTTGACGTCGTGGTCGTGGTCCGGGCCGGATTTGGGTTCATGGGCGTCGGGAGTCCCGGCGTACTCCTTCGCACAGCGGCGGGCCGGCTTTTAAGGCTGCTGCCGAAACTGTCTGATGATTGCCGGGTGGACGCATGCGGAGTGAACAGCCCGCGGCTTTGGACGTTGCTGACCTGCGGCGTATTCAGGCCCTCCGGGTCGATGTGTTTGACGTAGTTAGGATTCGGCCGTGTTTGGAAGCCCCTGCGCAATTGAACGGTCGGCGTTCCAACCTCGACGGCTGCGTCATGTTCAGACAACTGAGTCGCGACATCCCTGACGGTGGGATATAAGCGAGGATGCACGAATTTAGTCTCGTACTCGTGCATCACCTCCTTCTGGAGGATGGATGTGTCCTTATTCTGCTGCGAGAATCTCGACTGTAGGAGCATCATCTGAACAGAGAGGATAACCTGCAATACTAGGCAGTTGAACACGGTGACACTGGGTCTCGGGTCCCGAGGCGTCAACGGAAGGAATAGGATGTACGCGAGGACGTGCCCGGGACTAAATAGACAGAAGATCTGCAAGCAGATGGGCAACGGGTCCCAGACGGCGAGTTCCCAGACGTCCCGGGTCTTATCCGGATGCGCCCTCGACTCCGCGCTCTCGGAGCTCATCAGATCCGCCACGGTCCGCAGGGGCGAGGACGATGCGGGAGACGACTGAACGCGCACGCGGCGCGCGGACGGGGTTTCGGGCCCCCTCTCAACATTTGCTTCGAAAAGTCGATACTTCCGGGATCGGGTGATGGTGTAGAAGGCATTCGCCAGCGACGAGCCGATGAGGAACCAGGCCAGTGAACCGATCTAAGACATGGCATCGCCACGGTTAGTACTATCCGCGTCTCGCTCAACAGAACGGGGCTGGGGCAAGGGTAACTCACGAAAAAGGTCAGGAACCCGGAACTGCCACCGTCCTCGAAGACGGGATCCTTGGCGCGGGAGCGACCACTATTCGCCCTCGCGAGCAGGAAGGCGAAGTTCATGACCAGCCCCAGCTGGGTGCCGACGAGCCTGGAGTCCCAGTCGCGCGTCTCGATCTCCTCGGACAGCCACAGCAGGAAGTCCATGGGGTTGAGCATGGCCTTGACGCGGTCGGCCAAGGGCTTCCGCCGCACGAGGCGTGGCATCTTGTCGTCGTCTTCGCGACGGTTTGTCTTGTTGTCGTATGCTGTTGCTGCCACCACCACCGCCGCCGCCTGCGTGATGACGACAACTATTATCTTTTACTTCTATTTCAGGGTGTACAATCTCGGATGTCGCGTGTCCTAGGTACCTCAATCGAGAGGCCTCATGTGCGAGAGAATCCCTTCGCGTATGACTTTGTCCGTTTGCGGTCTGGGTTTCCGCAAGGCAAGGAAGTTGAAGGGCCCCAAACTCGCCCGTTGCGTTTGCCTAGCCAGAACCCCGGCGCTGAGGTTGATGTTTGGTTCTGTCGTCGTGTTTTACTTTTTTACGTTATTTTTGTTGACTCGGAAGCTAGAATGGGATACCGTCGTTGCTGTTGAACGGGCCCCATCAACTAAAATTCCTATAGCGCCTAAAACGCTAGGGAAAGCCTTGGTTGGAAGCTGGCCGCATTAGGCAACTGCGTACTTAAGCAGTACAGCGGGGTTATGGCTGACGGTCCAGTGGACGAGGCCGCTAACGACCCGGTACTGCCAGCCCTGTAATATGTTAACTAATCAAGGCTACACCTACATACCTGTAGCAAGTTCAAGCTTCCTGAACCTACTATACCTACATATGCAGCTAGACGAGTGCAGCAGCCAGTGCTTACATGCATACTTAACTTCATCGACGAGACACATACATTTCCATCTGTCTTGCTGCCGCCTCAGAGCCGGCTCACCGTACCTACTACTACTTACATAGCCGCACTTCGACATCCGGAGTGGACGACCACCGGCACGTTTCCGCATCCGGCCTGAAAACTTCCCTCCAGATCCCCCGGCTGCAATTGCGTCACCATGGCGGCGTCTCAGGCAGATTACAAAGACAGACAGTTCCTAGCTGTGATCGGAGACGAGGTATGCGATGGCCCCTCCCCGCGTTCCCGCCGACCCCTGGCCCCGGGGGCTAACCAACTGTCTCGCTGCCAGGACTCGGTGACAGGTCTCCTCCTCGCGGGAATCGGTGTAAGCATGCGCGACCAAAACGCCCTCTTCCTCTAATTGAGCTCTCCACTGGACGAGGAGGTTCTCGCCAGGTCCCTTCAGAGATAGACGACCCGGGTGTAACTAACGCCGCATCTTGCACGGGACGGATAGCACGTGACGAACCCGCCGGACTCGCAGAAGAACTTCCTCGTCGTCGACGGCAAGACGGACACGGCGGCCATCGAGGCCGCCTTCGAGCGGTTCACGACGGAGCGCAAGGACATCGGTATCGTCCTGATCAACCAGCATGTGCGTAGTACTTCGTTTAGTCTACCTACCCACTACCTTCGTTGGAGTTGTTCAAAGAGGAATAGAGAGAACAACGGATGGCTGATTTCAAGTCTGACCTTTGATGAGAGATTAGGTCGCCGACAAGATCAGACATCGAATCGACACGTACACGGCCGCCTTCCCCACGGTGCTCGAGATCCCGAGCAAAGATCACCCATACGACCCCGAGAAGGACAGCGTATTAAGGAGGGTGCGCCGTCTGTTCGGAGAGTAAAGCGGAGGGACTTTCGGGCAGGGGTGTCATTACGTATATGTAGTTACTGTGGACCGTCGGTTTCGTATGGCCACGTTCTAAACGTTCAGTAGGACGACTGTAACATTTCTAAGCATTGCATTATAGAGATTATGTGACGACGGGAATACAACCCGGGTTTTCGGAAAGTCAAGAAGCCCTCGAGGGATATCATTGTATGCATGAGAAACTAATGCTATTCTCCACCAATTACATCTTACTCGCCCGTGTGCCGTAGTATACTATTGAATGCGAACCAAGAAAAGAAAAAGAGACGCCCAATCAACGCAAATGAAGACCCGAGGGCAAATGGCCCCCGGGTTTGCCAAAGGAATGCTGCGCGTCTCCACCATCATCGTGAACCTGCGCTATTGAGGGCCCTTGAAACGCAAACGCAAGCCGGAACCGGAAATCACCCTAGACGACTGCCCCGTCTACAAATCGCCCATAGACTTGCCGCCGCCAAACTTGACAGTGGCCTGCAAGCAGGTGATGGGCTTGCCATCCTTTGTAACAACCTCGGCATGGACGTTGTAGGTTCCCTGTCAACACCGTCAGCACGGAACTCCGCCAGCACGGCGCGGAGACGGTCATAACGTACCGGTGGCACTTCCTTGGGGATCTCGACCGTCTTCTTGATGGAGAGGACGCCCTTCTCGATGGGGCACTTTAGGTCGACGTTGGAGACCTGTTCGCACAGATCGGCCCTGGTGTTGACAAGACGGATCAGGCCGTACTTGACGACGAGGTTGACGTAGGCGCCATCCTCGATCGTCTCCAAGACGGTTCCCGTCGCCCGGATGACCAGGTCAGCACCCCTGCACGCCAATTAGTTGATCAGCTTCATCTTCGATCTCATCTTACTCCGAGATGTCTATAGAGTGTATAGAGCGTATCCAGGCAGTTCATTTATGTCCAGATGCGTAAAAACGGGTCGCGGGGGGAGCTGGTGGGAAGACGTACGCCTCTGGGGGGTTCGGTAGCAAGTCGACCTGCTCGATGTGGACGATGTCCTTGCTGTGATCACTATCGCAGAACTCGAGGGGCGAATCGCCGGGGACCTTGGCGGCCTCGCCGACGATGACGTCCTGGCTGCCGGAGAACCAGCTTCCGGCCGAGACAACGCCAGCGGACAGGGCCGCTACGCAGGCGGTGGAGAATCTCATCGTGGGCTTTTCACTTCTTCTTCTTCCACTACTTCGGCGAGTGAGGGAGGCTCTAAACTTGCGTTCGATGGAAGGTCGATTCTTCCAACGTTATGATTGGTAAACGATAATGAGAAAGGGAACGCAGGTTTTGAATGCCAAATAAAGCAGAGGTAAGCAGGCCGACGAATGACTGCACCAACGATGGATGAATTGGTAGCCGTTTGTCTTGTCAATATATGTACGTCTGTTTGGACTGCAGGTTGGTCTAATCCGGGATATAGGGTGGCGGCGGCGTTTGCTGGCTGAAGGGAAGAAGTCGGCGGGAGCATGCACTGGAGACCGTGGTTGGGAAAGGCACGTCACCAGACCTCGAAGCGGGCTTTGATTTGCGGGATAGGCGCATCGATAACAGCGCCAAGACCCGGTCCCCGACTAGTGCATAACCAGGGTGGGGGGGGGGGCCCAGTTTGTCTGCAACTGGCAGAAAAGGACGGCAGGCTGGCGGTCAAGAGGGAGCTTCCTACAACTCAATTCCTACAATTTGAATGGTGTTCACCATACACATCGGTCTCAGTAAATAACGCCTAACTTGCTATTTACTGTGCAGTCCAGAAGTTGAACCGATTAATGATCTCGAGGTTTTAAGCGAGCATAACGTAACGGAGAGCAGTAGTCTCAGAAACTATAGAATATCGGGTGTTTTAGAAGATAACAGATATATCGTAGGAGAGCACCTGGTAGAGCAACGAACAGGAGAAGTATAAGGAAATGCTTGTCGTTGGGTCATTATTAAGTTTGGAGATATTAGAATAGTAAATACAATCTCAACGCAGACACCTTGTGAAGGGGTATAATAACTCCACTTTCAGTTCCACCACCACGCCCAGTCCAATTCTGAATTCAATAAGCAACAGTATTCAAGGCCGGAAGGGAGACGAACACCTCCCACAGATACACAAACGGGTGCGTTGGCTTGAAGAAGTCCATTGGACTTCGAACACACCGGGCTCGAATCCCACGCTTAGTAGTAGACCTTCTCCTCCCACAAGGGCGGGCGTACGGTCTCGGTATCCCACACCAACTTGTTCTTATCATTCAGCGTGCAGCCCTCATCCGTGATGGGAACCACCTTTCCGGTATCGCGGACCTCCTGCTTCGAGATGCCCATGGGATCTTGGGGAATCCAGAGCAGTGGCGGACCGCTGGCGACCGAAGGTGGGTAATAAGCATCGCGCTCAATCTCGTCGGTGTAGAGGTCCTTCACATCGACGACATCGTTCGGCACCAAACGGCGGAGCGTTGAAAAGTCGCAGTACGACCAGGGCTTGAGGAACTTCGATATCAACCCCGGCTCCTTCCCTTCCGCCGCGGTACCGGCTGACGATGTCTTCTCATTACCCAGCTCGTTTTTACCAGGGCTTTCTGCCGAACCTTGCAGACGCAGACTGTCCTCTTCGGCCGCTAGGGTTCTAGGAAGATTGTACAGTAGGGGGTCAATGGCACTATTGATAGTGATATTGAATAGGGCGGTAAAGACGAGGAAAGCGATCATGAGTACCATTGGTCCGAAGGCGGTTGACGCGGCGAAGAGACCGATCAGACAGACTTCCGATATGTAAATTCCGACGAACAGTTGTTTCAGAGCTCTCGGGTAAATCAGCCCTCGCGTATCGACTCCGGTATCTGTGACGAACAGCACGTTGTACCTCCAAGCAAGGTAGAACAAGGATAGACCGATAAAAGCAAACCCCTGAACCAACGGAGCGATGGATGCATACACGAGACCTGTGCTAGTTAGTAATGAGGCGACAGAAAGCTGCAGCGGATGTACTGACTGATGACGGCAATGTTGGTATAAATCGGAAGCACACTGCCCCACGAAATGGCCGACAGGTTTGCCCATTTCATGTACATGGCCCGTGGAGTGCCGCTGAGGAACTTGTAAATAATATTGAAGATGACAAATCCAACGATCTGTGATATGACTGCGGCCGCAATCGTCAGGCCCTGGACCAAGAAATACGAGATATAGAAATTCGACGCCTTGGGGATGTTCTCTGCCAATAGCGACGTAGCTTGCTCTGGATGGTTCAAAATTTCGATTACAACGGCGGACGCTGACGATGTAAGCGTCGTAATCAGAAAAACTTGGATGACCTGGAAACAGAAGTACGCATTCTGGGTGAACAGCTCCACGCGCGATAGGGACGGCTCTCCGGCTAGCTTGGCACATACTGCTTTTGTGTCAGTAAAAGTCGCTGAGCTGGACGGAAGACCTAGACTCACATCTCATGATGACAGGTACGAGGGCCATGAGAATAGCCATTGCCACCGAAGGCAGGAGACCGGTGATAACTCCCATAATCACAGATGGGACTTGATCCAGCCATGTCAAGAAAGGGAGACTCTTGAGGTTGTTGACGTTCGAGATGATACCCACAACACCAACAGGTATGGCCCAGAAGATGATAAGAGCAGTGACGAAAGCAATGACTGCAAATCTCCGGACGACTCTTTGCCACCAAGACACCTTCAGGGATGACCACACGATTTCGGGAGGAGTGACTCCAATATACTTGGGACTCATCTGCAACGCCTGATGGTGCGCTAGGACTTGGAAAGCCGACTCCGCCTCGGCCTGCGTGGAGAACTCGATGAAGACCGCAGGCACCTTCTTGTAGGACCCTGAACGGTAGGTATCCTGAGCCGTTTGCGTAGCAGGTATGAGGCGTGCCAACTCCGTTCGGCACCACTCGATGGTATCGACTTTCTTACCCACAAGTCCTAAGAAGCCGAGTCTATGAGATGGTCGCTTCTTGTTCGGAATCCACCGAGCTGCGAGGCTGCCCGGCTCGGCATCCATAGGAGCCTCCTCCCGCTCATCTGCGCCACCTTTCTTAATCGCTTTAAGACGTTCGGCATTGGCAAGCTTTATCAGCTTCACTTCGGCCTTTTCAAGCTTCATCGCAACCTTATCACGCTCTTTGACCAAGTCATCAATGTTTTCGGTGTCGCCGGTAATCCAGACGTTCTTGACAGAGTCGCCAAAGACTTTTCGTAGACGTGCCTCGTCAAGATATTGCTCCGGAACAGAAACGAAGAGCACGGTCCGTGACGAGATGCGGCTGGCGTAGAACGGTGAGAGAAGGAACGCCTGTCTCAGGTTTACATAGTAGATGGATTCGCGTAAGATCAAGTACATGACGAAACCATAGTATACCCAAGCCGCCAAAGCGTGGGCATAGTAGCGGTTTTTATGCCGTGTGTTATCGACATTGGAATAAGACAGTATCGATAACCCCCTCTGGCCACCGCCACCGGTAGCGTTGACGGGGAATAGAATGGGCCAGAGTATACAGCATCCCACGAATGCGATGACGACTAGCATGCGTAAGAATCGAAGAAAGAAATAGGCATCGAGAGACTGGTGCTGAAGAGCATGGATATCAGGGAGTTTCCAGAACGATCCGAACCAATTCAACATGCCATTTGGCAGAGGCGGGGATCGTTCACTATAAGACTCTTATCAGCTTAGCCCCGAGCGAGCGAGAAATCGGTGGCTTACCTTTCCCTTAGACTACCAAGGTAGGTTCTTGGGGCATAGTAACGGCGATGACTCCTGCGTAGAATTAGGAAAATAATGAGGTAGATGGCGGCGATGGCGGCAGTGGGGATCAGTGTAGAGACCAAGCCTATCCAGGCACATCTGTTAGACCTGCAGCTTTAGAATTGGCGCACGATCAACCACTATACCTGATAACGAAGTATCGCTCTGAGAAGACTCGTCTCGGGCCGACCCTTGATTGGGATCCTCCTCTAAATCCATCTTGTTGAAGGAGAGGTGTCTGCTGCCTTTGTCCCTTGGTTCTGATGAAGTGGCGAAACTGCAGCGAACCCCGGATAAGTTAATCAAAAGATCGTGAGGTTGAAAATCCGGTGTGCCACTAAAGCCGTTCCTTCTCCTTTCACTGCTTCTGTCACCGCGGTCGAATGGATCGATCCTTCACCTCTCAGGTAATGTACCGCGATCCCAGCCCAACGCAGTACGCGGTTCTCGCGCCTTACGGACAACTGAAAAAGGCGAGAGGGATGAGGGAAAGGAGACAGAGAGGTCGAGAAGAGATATGTAGGGGCCTGTATGAGCCTCAATAAGTCTAGCCCCTAGACCCTTTTTGACGGGTGGACCGAGAGGGAGCTCGACGGATATGGTTAACTAAGTAGGGAGGTAAGCGAGTCGGCCGTTTCTCAGCTTGTCTAGATGCAGAGTTTTAGCTGGGTTTGGAAAAATATAAAGGACGGCGGGTATGACGATGGCTTGGCTGACACCTACCCCTGTCGGTTTAGATCTGGTTTTCAGGTGAATCTCACAGCCCCTCGACCCGGAAGGTCCAAACTTGGCGCTGCTACAAACTCCCTATGGCACATGTAACCCTCCAGGGATCCCGGCGCCTTGGAAGGCTTCAAGTACTAGGGTAGTACCGGGCATTCACCGCTGAAGGAAGCTTATTGCAAGGTCTCTGGCGATTTGGCCAGGGGATTGGCGAGAGACGGACTAATGCCTGGGTCGATAATTCTTGCCTACTGCGGGGAGCAACTAAGGAAATAAGATTAAATCTGAATGTGGGCGCTTGAAAGGCATGAAACTCTTCTATTGCAACAGCAGCGCGACCTGCAACGAACGAGGGATGGTTGCAATGTGAAATTGAAGAAGAGCGCAACGATGTACAGCACGACGCAAGAAATGCAAGCCCTCCTATTTTTAATTGTTTTGATTCAGCTCCAATGGACATGGCCGGCTTGGAGTTTGTGACATCACTGACCTGTATCGCCAGCGCTAGACCACGGGTAGCTCAGAACTGTCCTGACCTATCACCCTATCCAACTGTCCCCTAGCAGATCGATAGTGTTGCCAAGCATTAGTTAGAGAACTTTACTGAGTAAGTATGTGTGTCTATGCAGCCTTCTCCATCGATCATACCATAATCTAGGATATGAGCGTGGCTTAACCCTTCCTCATTCGACCTTCCCACCGATGATGAGCTGGCGACCTGGTTCCCTTGCCTACCTCTAACATACCTCATATAGGACAAGAATCTACGTACGGATGAAATCAACAGTCGTTATGTTGTTGTTGTTGTCGTGTCTCACAATAGGCTGGTATGGAAAAGATGACGACCGCGATGATTCATTACAGAAACCTTTCTTAACCTCTTATATATACATATATACTTGAGTAGTACTATTTGTGGTCCTGTTTGGGAATTCTCCGCATTAGACGCTATAATACCCCCAAGTACTTCGTATAATCATACGTAACCGCGTCAATCTCTCAGATTCCCCGTGTTCTGAGTTACGCTAATTAGCGCCGGTAGATTTGTGGTTGTGTCCTTGTTCAACTGCATGCGGTGGACCCCGAAACTACATACTAATTTCTCATGCGCCGGCAATATAAGCGGGTGGCTTCGCGTGTCCCTCATAGCGCTATACCACATGCATCATCTGCCAAGACCATATCAGATTTCCTTGCATGCCTCACCTAAGAGGCCGCCTAGAGGTAATGGTTTTGGCTATTGTGCTTCGTATTCCAGGTTCGCAATGTAGTAGTGGTCGGTGAATTTTGCAGGTCGACATGCTTGATCATGTAAAATGTTCCCGTCTAGTGCTAATAAATCTGCCGGCGCCTATACCTGGGAATATGGGATACCGTCTCGGCGTTTCGACAGTCGAACGGAGACGGTTCTATGCCTACAGAGTTCCCCTCCTCAAAAGACGTTTATGAGCGTGGTGTCACCCCAAAACGTCAAGTCAGGAATGTGTCCTTGAAAGGGCCCCTCCAGCTGGGTACCACAAAGCCCGCCTACTCTACGGCCTGTTGCGTATTTAAATACTAAGCAGTCATTGCCAAAATGGACAGTATTCTCAAAACTTCGTGGTTGAAGGGAGTGGTCAGGGGCACGGATCAAGTTCTTGCAATTGCGAAGATGGCACTCTCAATCCGGATGCCTGCGAACGTTTACTGCCCAACTATTGTTTCATGCAATCGATACAAAGGAAGGGTTCGACACATGGTCCCCAGCAGTTCATTGAAAGACAGTCTTTATCCGGCCAAATCTTGTCTTTCAAATGTCCGCATAAGAATGTTTGCAGGCGTCCGGTGGATTGTTCTAGCATTCTTACATATCAAGAAGGGCCTTGTTGCTGCCTTTAGAAGACTCACTGAAGTAGAAACGTCTAGGCAGAGATGTAATCCCATCAGTATCTCTCCTTTATCCCAAGACTCAACGTCCTATTCTCATCGGTCTTTCTTCAGAGTGACTTGTAATATCCCGTCCTCGAGGCAATACATTGACGAGGTTGCTAACTGAGCTCCCACGTCCGCACCATGACCTCAAACCCTCCGAACGACCTTGTGTCCGAGGTTCACGACGGACAGGATGGTTACATCCCAGCAAACCACTGGGCTATGCCTTACTCTTCCAACTACACATTCTTGAACCGAGGCAACCCGAAACTGCTCGAGCATGCCAACTGTAGCTATCTGTCGACGCCTGGTCGGCCACCGACTCTCCTAGCTCTCAAGCAACATGCCCAATCACTGGCTGTGCTCATCTCCCAGATCAACCCGTCCCGAGAAGCAGGCGAGATTGACAACGAGAACGTCGAAGGTGCCACGCGCAAATTTACCAAGGATGAAGCGTTTGACTGGCTCAATAACCTGCAGGTCCACTACGACAGTCTCGACAAGGACCACCACCGCCCGCTAAACAGCCTAGCGAACCTTATCAGACAGAATAGCGATGTCGATGGTGTCCAGTACCACTGCCCCTTGGACTCGTTACCCCTTGATTACGCCGAGAAGAATCCGGAACAGCAATTTCGACCGTTCGAAAACCACTTGACTCTTTTGATGCACGCCAACGAGTGTCTCGAGCGGCTAGATCATGAGTATTCCGCCTTGGGCGGCCTGCTGTCTATCATCCCCACCGACACCCCAGAGGCCAATGAGTTGGAATCACTCAAAAGTGCCAAGCAGACCCTGGTTGGTCAATGGATTTTGTACACGCAACATCTCGTGAGCAGAATGCACGAGCTGGAAATTGCCTATGCCAACAGTCTGGACCTCCTCGCAAACGAGGCTTTGGTCCCAGCACAGCACAACAGTGTACATGGTCCAGACGGACGATCCGGCAGGGAAATCGTATTCCCACAAGACCGCTGGATCCTGGCCAACGCTGGAGAGGACGTCTTCAACTTCATCCACCAGATGTTGGACAAGAAGGAGGCGGCCGTCGAACGTATCGATAGGGTGCATGACGCCCGCGGTGTTGTTGGCGACGCATTGTACAGTACGGATATGACTCGTGGGATCGTCTCCCTGGACTTAAGTACCCGTTTCTACCGTATCAAGGGCAGCGGCCATGGCCCGCTCTTCGTCCTCCCCGCCTTCGGGGACCGTCCCGGCACGGAGTACACCAGGGACATGGAGAGCCGCCCGACCGTGGTGACGGTGCCAACACCCGGCTTTCCGGAGCGGACCAGCGCCTGGGAGGATAAGAACCGTGACAAGGACAGCGTCAATAGGGTGCAGTTCACTGAGATCATAAAGCTGCGGAGAGAAGTCACCGACCTGCGGGACGAGCTCGGCCGCAAGAATGCCATAGAGAAGCGACAGCAGGAAGCAATCAAAGTGTACGAGGATGCCCAGACAGAGGGCAATACCATGACCGTACAGATCCAGCGGATTGCAGCCGCCAGGGACAGGGCCGAGAAGAAGGCCACCGAACTCACCAAGCAGGTCATGGACCTCGAGAAAGACCTAGCCGCTACCAAGAAAGGGATGGCTGCGTTGTATGATAAACTCGAGAGTAAATCCACGACCACTCCCGCTGGTAATACTACTTAAGCATGGAGTCCTAGGTCACCAAAAAGGGGCACCAGAGCGGTCACTCACCCAACCGATGCGCTAAAAGGGTCTGAAGGAATCAACACCGGTAATGCCCAGAGCGTTAGAAAATGATTAGGGTGGTTAGTGGACACTTCACGTCTTGATTGATGTGGAGCGCTGGATTCTCTCCAATCAGAGTAATTGATAAACTATTTGATGGGAACTTGGGGTCTTTTGACGACTGCGCTGTGTGTCATTGTCAATTACCAAAAATCATGCGGGTGTATTGTAGCAGGTTATCTTTTCAATCCCGATGACTGCATTCGCTTCCTTCCCCAATCCTGTTGGATCCCGTCTTATCGAGATTACGCTCGTAGATAAATCTGTGTTCGTGACTTGTGTAATGTAGCGCTGATAATTTTCCAATAAGGCCGAGATATTGTTTGTAAATACGAAGTAGCTTTGCAAACCTTGAAGATGTATAGAGAGAGATCGATTGGCTGATTGGCTCCCTCGTCATCCCCAAGTGGGGCTCTCTGCCCCGCCCCCCCATGGTTGTCCTCGCAACAGCCGATTGTCAACAGCGGGACCTGCCTTATGGGAGATCTCGATACATGCGCTGAGGCGCCAGTTATGGTAACTAGCTACATTCAGGTAGGCGTTTATGGGTAGTTGAGTCCTTGGTTCGCTGTTGATATGCCCAGGCTCTCTCGCCTCATGCGATCGGTTGATTCTGTTGTTGACCCAAAGCACGGCCGCCACGCCATCGTGCGTACTTACATCTGCACGACAGCCTGCGGTGATCCTCAGCTCGGTCCACCTCCCTTCTGATTCTAAACGACTCGTTTGTCCTTGGCCCGCTACCCTGGTTCAGCGTGTTGCATTGACAACTTTGAGAGCGGGACGGCTCATCATTCCTTCTCAACCCCGCTGTCTCGCTCAACCATAGCAAGCAAGGCCCGGCTCTCGGACAAACAGGCGGCGCAAGACGACTCCAGATTGTTCGCAAGGTGCAAAGCCTTCCATGACTTCATGCGGCTGAGGACGATGTGGTACTGGCTGGTCTGAGACACAGTAATGCGAACTTCCCTTGGGATGGTGCCATCACTCATCGACAGCGGCCCTAGTTCGGGTCTACGCTTGTTTTCACGAATAGCTATAGGCTTCGAATACTTGACGTCTATAGCTGTCGTGCTGCTTATACCGGCTCCTGCCGCCGCTCAAACTTTACCCTATATCCCAACGACTATCTTAATTCCGGAGCCACACACAGTACCGCTACAGCATAACGTTACCCCGGATATTGCTTATATCTTGTCACCGCACGATGATTTTGTCGACTTGCTAGCACTGAATATCTCGGCCAGCGTCCAGGTCTCCTCAGTATCACTTCAGCCATTATCAACCGATCTTCCGTTCCTTAAGGACATCAGCACGGCTTTCAGTGTCTCGCTGGCCGACAATGGATCTATCGTTGTTTATGCTGGTGACTGCTCGTCAGCAGAGCAGTCCAGCATCTGGACGTTCGACCCTTCGGGCACTGGTGACAGCTCCGTATGGTTCCAGCAGAGCATAGTCACCGCCACGGATGTCGAAAGCAATCAAACGGGGCCCGGCTTCCTGGGTAGCAGCTTAAGTTTCTCGACGACATTGGAACCGGAGATGTCGAAATCGAGTGTGTATGTGTACGGAGGAATGTGTCCAAACGGCTCAGGGGACGACAGTACGCCGCAGTCAGACGCGACTTACTCAAACCAGATGCTCAGAATTGCGCCTTCAGACTCAGAAACGGATGATTACGTTGTTACCGAAGTGACTAGCAAAGGACCACCGGTACCAGAAGCCGGGTTTACGCTTACCGGTCTTTACCCCTCAATTGCGAACCGTTCAGGTGTTGTCACGCAGCAAGTGAACTACGTGCTCCTGGGCGGCCACACACGCAACGCTTTCATAAACATGAGCACCGTAGCACTATGGAGTCTCCCTGAGGAGAGCTGGGGATTCGTGTCTGATATTGGCGTCGCGGGCGCAGATAACGCCAATACCGAGCTAGCTGTAAAGAGCACATACGAAAGCATAGACAGCCGGTCCGGTCACACGGCTGTCCTTAACGAGGAGGGCACCGCTATGATTATCTTAGGTGGCTGGGTCGGAGACCTGACGCAGGCCGCCTCTCCACAATTGGCGGTTCTTAAAATCGGGGCCGATTACGGGGGCGAGGATGATTGGGAATGGACAGTTCCAGAGACGCAGCCTTCTGGCCCCGGAATCTACGGACACGGTGCTGCCCTGCTACCAGGGAACGTAATGATGATCTATGGAGGCTACAGCATATCATCCTCAGATAGCGAAGCAAAGAGGCAGGCGACCGGTGGCAGTGACGGTCTCATGTTTCTCAATTTAACATCGATGACTTGGACCGAGGACTACACAAACCCATTACATAACGCAGATAGCGGTGAAGCACCATCCGCGTCAGCAGATGCAGAGGCCGACAAAAAGAAACGACTTGGTTTCGGCCTGGGACTGGGACTCGGCCTCGCAGCAATCCTCGGGGCGATCCTGGTATACCTCTGGTACCGCCGCCGCCTACGGCATAAGCGGACGATTCGCAACTCGCAACTCCAAGCCCTGGCTCAAGACAACTCGCACTTTATAGCGGATAGCGACGAAATGGCGGAGCGCGACAACGACGGCGTATTCCCCTGGTACGCCGGGGGACGGGATGCGTACGGCAATGGAAGCCGCATATTCGGATACGAAAGCCTGCGGGGCAGTCGTAGAAGTATGGACGGCAGCTATAACGCATGGATTGGCGGACCGCAGCCGCAGGTACGAAGGAAGCTCGTGGCGCCTCGGGCGGCCAGGGGGCAGTACCAGCCGACCCCAACGGTGGACTACGACCCGCCACCCGGGCCGCGGGGTCCGGGTCCGATGGGTCCGATCTACGAAGCCGACGAGGATGGCTCGATGCACGACGGCGACATAGCCGCCGAGTCGCCAACCCTGATCCGCGACGCCAACCGTAATAGCGGGCATTACTCCGACCCCTTCGCCACGCCCACACTAGAGCGCTCGATCTCCTTCCCACCCCCCAGCCGCTCGTCGCTAACTCCCAGCCCGGAGCGCCCGTGTCGCACCACGGACCCGGAGGTCCAGGGCTGGATGACGGACATCGACGCCGCGGACGCGCTGCTCTCGGGGCTCGCGCCCCGTCCCCTCGCCACGGGCACGGGCACGGTCCAGGGCCCCACGACGCCTACGGGGCGGGGAGGCACCGCTAAGTCGACGCGCTCGATCGGCGGGTACTTCGCGGACGACGACTCGCAAGCGGGCAGCAACATCTCCGAGTCGAACCGCAGCAACCTCACGCCCAGCCGGTCCGGCTCCGTGCGCTCGGCGCTGCGCACGGGGTTCGGCGTCGCGGCGGCGGCAAAGGCGGCAGCGGCGATCGAGGGCCGAGGCGACACGGCTGGCACGAGCAGCAGCGAGAGCTCGGGGCCGAGCTATAACACGGCCCGGTCGAGCTTCCAGGCCCTGCAGGCCGAGGGCCCCTCGCTGCTGCTGGGCGGCAGCAGCAACAGAGGCGACGAGCGCGCAGACGAGGACGAGCCGCCGGGCAGCCCTAGCAAGTCTAAGCCGCCCCGCCGGAGCGGGTGGCTCGGCAGCCTGCGCCGCGTCTTCAGCGGGCCCACGCCCTCGCCCAGCCCCACCGGCAGCGGTAACGACGCCAGCCCGCGGCGCGAGAGTTTCGCCGAGGGCGGCAGCCCCGACTACGAGACGCGGCTCGGGGGGCTCGGCAGCATCGCGGCGGGCGGCCTGCTGCGGCGGAAGGGCGGGCGCGGAGCCTGGGAGGGCGGCGGTCCCGGCACCGGCGGCGAGGGCTCATCCTCAGCCTTCTCCCAGGCGGGGCCCGGCGGGGAGCGCGCCGGGGAGGACGACGAGTGGGACATCGAGAAGGCGATCGAGCGTCGCCTGGTGCAGGTCATGTTCACTGTGCCCAAGGAGCGCCTCCGGGTCGTTAACGCCGGGCCGGAGATCGACGACGCTCTCAGCGGCGTGCTCGTCAACCCCGAGGATGACGACGACGCGGAGGATGGGGGCGCGCTCGTAGTTCCCCGAAGCCGCGAAGGCCCAGAAGCAGCAGGGGGCCAGCAGCACCGCAGCAGCAGCGGTGATGGTGCGCAAGCGAGATCACCGCCACCGTCAGCACCACCAGAAGATACGGAGAAACGGGTTCTCCGCAGGAAGGAATCCGAGGAAGAGGAGGAAGGGGGGGGCGCGCCAGCGGTCAGGGAAGAGGAGGGCGCCGCCGGAGACCGGAACGAGGGGGAGCGCGAGTCGGGCGTCTCGGCGCTGGAGAAGGAAATTGAGCTGCTGGGCGCCGAGCTCGAGGCCCAGCGCGACGGCCAAGGCCGGCCGTCGCTGACCATCTCGGAACAACACAGCGAGGGCGACGTGTTCTCAGCCGAGGCGGTGCGGTTCGAGCGGCCGCGCACGCGAGTGCTGGCCATGGTCGAGAGCTTCGAGAGCCTCGGGAGCCATAGGGGCCGGAGCCCGTCGAGCTCGCCGACCAGGTCTTCCCCCGCGAGCACCTCGAGGAGGTAAATTAAGGCGAGAGGGCGGTTGATTAGGAACGGGCCATGCATGCATGCATGCGTGCTTGCTTGGTAAATGTGGTGACTCGCGCCTGGTTCGGGGTTTTCCGGCGCGGACGGCTACATGGGTTCGGGTGTCACTGGCGTTCATCCGGGGCCGGGTTTCGCGTTGGTATCGTCCCCGAGTCAGGTATTTCGCGTTTTGGGCGAACAATGTTTTTTGTATTTAAGCGAGATGTTGACGAGTCAGATGCCTGTTATGAGATGTGGGTTTTGAATTTTCAGCGCTTGGGGATCCAGGGTCCCTGATTGCAAGGATGCCTCAGTGAATGAAGCTTGATGATAACGCGCGTGTTACCCCTTTTTCTGGACTTAAGAGCAGCCCGTCTGAGGAGTATAATGCCTCGACGAGGCGCCCGCTCCGTAGCCTGAGACCGCGAAGCAAGCAATACAATTTCCGCGCTCAAGTTTTCCTAAGCGGTCCTCTACAAGTACATAGCCTATTAAATATTTACAGTTGGTACCATGCAATGTGTTGTCTCAAATAGGATCGTAAAATACACTAATACTAATTCAGCTCATACCAGAAATCACATCAAGGTCGAGACATGAAACACCTACCTATTCTCAGCATTCAAGGTTCAACAGGGTGACGCGAAAGGAACAGGAAGAGCGCCACAATATAAACGCGATTATTTCTTTTCATATGGCAAAAGTCCATTGGGCAATCGGGCGCATTTATAAGCTTCATTTGCGACTTACGCGGTGATGGCAGATGCTAACTTGGTCAATAGGAAACGAGCCGGGCAGCAAGGTTAATCCCAGGGACCAAGAAAAAGCAAAGAGATGAACGAGGCAGGAAAAGGTGTTAGCAGGCAATATCCTCGCGCTTCTTAGTGGTAAGGATTGCTTCATAGACAGTCAGAATTATGTCCGCCTCGATGATGGGGCATTTTTGGTTCCTCTCCGTGCAGGCATGGATATCGCTGGGGGAACCTCCCACATGTACGAAGCATATGGAGAGGGCCAGAATCATATAAAAAAGAGAGTTATAGAGAACTAGGAGAGCAAAAATGCATCAGCCGCGAATCGAACGCGGGGCCCATCGACTTCCTAGGGGTTGTACGCCTCCATGGCAACGATGGATTTTACCACTAAACCACTGATGCGTGGTTCGAGGGCATGTGCTTCGGTGAAGCTGCTGGCGCTCGAGCTGTGAAGACAGAGCGTTCCTATTTTGATATAAAGGGAAATGTTTCTGTGGGCTGGCAGGGTAGTAAATGGGGCCCTACCCCATCCGTAACCCACTGAGCGCAAAAGAGCCAGGTCTAGACGTTGATCGTAGATGCCCTTGTAGCCCCAAAAGTATCAAGAGAAAACATCGAAATCTTATCAATGTTGTCCTCGGGAACGCAAACGTAGTCGCTCAAAGTAGATTTGTGAAACGAGAGCGGGTGGACACACCTTATGTACAGTATCCAGGGGTATTTTCTATTAGTTGCCTCCACAGGCCCAGTCGTTGCCATTGAAGGTTAATATGTAGATTCCTATAGGAATTGCACGGGATATACACGGGGTCATTATCTTCAAGTAAAGTTATAGTAGCTCAGGAAAGTGATAAGCATCAGCCAACTGCTACAATTATGTTAATTGTCATACATGTTTGTGTGGGAGCTTGCATTGCTGTATGGTAGGCCTGGTGGAGGTGACTAAGGAAAAAGAACTTTGCCGTACTGTAAGTACTTTCAGCATGGAGTTACTGCACAGTAGTTGAAGCCTCGTTTTTTTTAAATTTCGAATTGAAATTTGTAAACCCTTCCTCTTGTCCGCTCGATCACCGCCTAACTACCGTAGTTCATGCGCCTGATCGTCCCGGCAGCAGAAGCGGGTCTTTCCGGTTCGTAAGCCGCAACAGTCCCGGCACCCTTCTTGGAAATACCGGACTGTTTCTTCCTGATACCCTTGTAATAGATGCTTGTCTGGAATGTTATAGAAAGAGATTCTCTAGCACGCGGGTGGTAATTGTCGACAGTTCTTGCGAGCCATCAGCCGTGCATCTCCATATGTACACTGCTGTATATGCAATGGAACCCATCCAGCCATCCCCCAGCCATGGTGCTGCAAGATAGTGACGCCCCCGCACTCAAGCAAAGTGACTGCAGCCGGTCGGCAGACGCTGGAATAAGTGAGTATCAACCTCACTTGCTTCTTCCGTGCATTTGCAGTTAAATCTACGGTGCGAGTCGTTCGAGCCTTTTTTTAAGAAAAGGAAGGGGTTGGAATGTCGTGATGCTAGTCTGGTTTAGCTTCGCTCGTGTCGACCAGAGTCGCATGGAGGGGCTTGCATCCAAGTCCTGCAGAACATGCGCTTGTCACACCCTCCATTACTAAGGTTGATATCAATCCCAACGGCCATATATACCACAGAATAGGTGGTGGGGTGAGGAAGGTGATGCTCTTGGAAAGCCTCTAATACCTTCTTCGGAACTCGGCAGCCGTGCCAGACTACGTTACATTGTTTCTTACAACGTAGCCGAAAGGACCATCTTGAACCATGATTTCCGACGTTAGCTGGAATAGAATCCGGCTTACAATTTTATCCCACGCAACCTTAGTAGTTAATGAGCAGACGATGCAAGAGTGTCAAGATGCTTATCAAGGTGCCCGGCATATGCAGTATCTTACCTGTCTACACTAGCCGCATAGGTGCTCTACAGCAGGGTTCACTTGGATGCCATTGACCAATCTGAACGCTTGCAGCAGGCTTGACCTACACGTTGGGAATTATCTTTGGAAGAGCTGTCTAGAGAAGGTGTGAAGATTATTTAGCCACCCGTCAGATCCCCTGTCCGTAGTGAAAATCTGATGTGAGATTCTGATTCGTTGATTCGATACGAGCCGGTAGTCAATCGTACGAGCTCCGCGGATAGCCTCAAGGGTTGACCCGAAACCGGTGGCCTACCTATGAGGTGAACAACGGCTACTCTTCTCAGAAGTTCTGGAAAATGATGCTTCAATCGCCGTGTGGGCTCGGGCCGTCGGTAGCAATACCAGGTTCATCTTGTCCTACGCGATATAACTATAGTCGTTGCTGTCTTATGATGCGTTATCGAGGGAGGAGTTCCACGACGGCTTAGCCCATTTCAGTCATGCGTACTGGGGGCCTTCTCTTTGGTCGCCGGCGAATGGTCACTCATGGTGTCCCATAGCTTCTCTGGCTACATATGTATGCAGCTAGGGGTGGTTGGGCACGGTGCCTCAACGTTGCGCAGCTCCAATCACCCTTTGGCGGATTACAACCATCCACCGGGAAGCGGCATCACTGAAGCAGAACGGCAGTGACCCCGTGCGGCGATGAGTAACAAATGGCTGGAGCAAACCGACTGCCGAATCGCTTCGGGCTGTCATCACGTCTGCAGTGACATGTTTCGCATGCTGCCCGTGCTGTGCTGTTCGACTCTCTCGACCTCAAGTCTCGACATTCTTTGCGTTGAACGGTCCTGTAGCTACCTAATCGATGTCCATTTATTTAACCTCGGCTGAACACTTTTTGTTTTGAAACAACTGCACTGCTTGCTGCACGACGGTTGGGATGCAGGGGACGTTGCGCTTGAAAGGGGACGAGGGACGCGTTTGAATTCGGCCGAGACCGAGCAACAAACAACGGGTATCCCGGTTCGTCTCAACTGTCTATGTATGTGACAACTGGAGCGAGTTATCCCCAAAGGCGTTGCCAGGGGGGTCAGTTAGCTGAGCTCGCTCATACCACGAAGTATGCGTATGCTTGGTTCGAGACGGACAATTGGGAGGTAGATGGCCCCCAAGCGCCAATTAGATTATAGTTTTGTTGCAGTTCGCACGATACATCCGCGTACATAGACGCACGTAGACGCATTGTGAACAAGGGCATCCTATTTGCTAATTAGAGAATCTAGTCTGTTGATATGTGGGTTCTGATATTTACATCTGAGGATTATTGGGGTGTAAGGCTCGGATTTAACGAGCCCCATGTAGCTGTACTCCCTTCCGTTCATACTACTGCGATTCCAAGCAAGATGGAGTTAAGAAGAAACTGATATGTCTAGAAAATCGGAAAGGGTCGGGGCTTGAGTGAGATGATCTATATATTTCGGAGAACAAATGAGTGCGATCGACGGTTCATGATGGACGAAATGCGATGCATCACCCCGAGGCATGGAGCATTTCCGATTTCTGATAGCCTCTTTCTGCAAAGCTTTACTTCAAACGGCAGCACTCACGACGGTGACGACATCGTCTCTTGACGAGCGTCTGGTGGTGGGTCGTGCTAGAGCTCTCGGGGGGACTAATACCTAGCGTATCGAATCTTCAGATCCTGAGCAACTCGGATCGTTTACAAAGATCTGTTTCGGCAAACACTTAAATGGTGCTTTCGTGTGAATTTTCCTCGTCCTGTTGGAAGCACTTCCACATACTTTCGCTTTATTTACACTCTGCATCTGCATTGCATAGATCGTCGAGTGACAGAGGGGATCTTGTACATAAATGTATGCGTATTAATTGATTCAGGTGGCAGTGCTAGCAAAGTGACAAATTGCTGGGTGAACGGACCTAGACTAGATCTGCAAGGTGGCTTAAGTAGTCAGGACCAGCTCTAGACCCGGAGCGATGATGTCCTGGAGCTTTTGCAGATCATCCAACAACTATCCTGGCGCGGGCTCCCCTTCTCAGCTTTGCCTGCCTTTATTATACGCGGGAAAGAGAGTCACTCGTTACCGTGTATGCATCTACTCCTTTAAGTGGTTAGGGCGCTGCGCGTTTTCTCATTCCGCCGTGGATGATAGTGGTTGCATATTTAAAGCTTAAACGGATCAGATATATACTGGTCAACTCTTCCAAGTTCATTCTGGTATTGTGATTGATCTCTTGGGTGTTTGTCACATGTACGAAGTGATTGCTTTTTGCTTTACTAATTTTTCATCCTTATGTTCAGCAAGAAGTGCAATTGACGAGACCGACTTTCTTGCCGCGCTTTACAAACTCAATTAAGGGCTTTCATTAGTCCCTAAATGTTGTCTCGTATTGTAATGCCGTGCTCGTTCCCCCCCGTTTAGCAGTCCACGTAAGATAGATTACTTCGTACGAAGTACATGTGTGATACCACTGTCACCTACCAAGTCTAGTGCTACAACACTGGTACTGTTCAGGAACTCCGTGGGTGCATAACTGTCCACTACACGGCCTAAGCTTCTTGAGGCGGGCGCTGAAGCATTTGCATCCACTAGTAAACTTTACCTAGCGCTCCGGCCTTGAATTTTGGAATCTACCCACCAACCCTGTTCGGGCTTGGCGGTGGTTGTCATACCGGCATTACCTTTTCCTGGTTCTCTCTCTCTCTTCCCCCAATGGACTTTGGACTTTGCCCAGACTTGCTTAATCCTCCCACACATACTTGATTTCCACTTCATTCCTTCCTTTCGCCTTTCCTATTCTTACTCTCGTTTTTTCTGTTCCGAGTGCCGCCCGACTTTGTACCTTGTGCAAGATCGCGACGGTAACGTTTCGCTATCACGAGCGAGAGAGTGGGTGACTCTTTGGTCTCATCAGCGGCTTTACCAAAACACCCGATACCTAACTGTCACTCGCTCACTTTCTTTGTGTTCCCTCCGTTGGCCATTCGTTCGCTCACAACCTCACCTCACTTGCTCTTCCTCCTCCACGTCCAAGTACCCACAATTTTGCTTGGTCATGGCCATCGTACGCAGGAACACGCTCGGTTTTCTGTGAAATCTAGGACGTATTTGCCCAGATCACTTGCTGGTCTATAGGACTGCCTCGTCGCCATCGCAAGCGTTAGCTTCCGAGTCCCTTAGGCGTTCGTCCGAGCCTATACTCTATAACCCTGCGGCTTGCTATTGTCAGCGTTCATTCATCTGGACGTCGATAAACCGATAAAGCTCGGATACAAGGGAAACCGTCTCTAATTGATCCCGGCTGTAAACCCTTGCTACTCAGCTACTTAACACGATGGCTTTCTCAATGCGGACTCTGTCCTTTGCGGCCATCGTCGCCCTGATGGGTAGCATAACTCCTGTCCTATCCCTTGACATGGCGTTCTGCGCTAGAATCAATACTGCCTCTTCAAATCCACGTAAGTTTCGTACTCAGTCCGTCTTCACCGCCAGCAGGCTAACCACTACTCTGGCAAAAGATTTTGATACATGGCAGTCCAATGGACTCTGTCATGATACCTGCCAAGGGTCTGCCTTCGCTATCGTCCAGAGCAATAATTGTTGGTGCAGCGACTACGAACCTGCCGACTCGGTAACAACAGACGTCGGCAACTGCAATATGGACTGCCCCGGCTACCCGACCGAGACATGCGGAGGCGATGGTTTATTCGGATATATAGCTCTCGGCCCGGAGCCTGCTGGAACAAAAGGCGCTAGCTCTTCGAAACCGACTTCGAAACCGACTTCGAAGCCGACTACAACAGCTCGTCCTACGACCACAGTAAGTGTTGAACCTCTTGCTTTTTTTTGTCCTTTAGACACGGGGTCTCGTCAAATCTTCCAGGGCTCACCCTATGCCCGACGACATGGTTTGGTAGCAAAGTGCTCGCCGCCGCAGCTGATTGACATGTCATTTTAACAACTATGTCGGAACCAGGAAGTCACTACGACTGTGGAAAATGGGTTTACTACGACTGTGCTGGCCACAGTGACTCTGGTCCCAACTCCATCTGACGAGACCTCCACCACTCCTACTCCATCTGACGACACCACTTCTGCCACTCCTGCTCCTGTATGGCTAACTAATCTCCTTGTCATCTCGAACTCGTTACCTCGTGGCATCTTGACGTTGATGCCCCTTATTCCAGCAACAATACTGACAAATCTACCGTAGGAACCGACCCCCACTCAAGAGACAACCGAGCGAACCACCAAAACGCAGGCACCAACCACATCCGTTGAAACGATCACCGCCGGTGGAACTACTCTGCTTCAGACTGTTACCGTAATGCCCACGCTCTCATCTAGTGCGACGGTGGATTCCAGCAACGGTACACTCGGAACGACGCCAGAACCACATAGTGGAATCCCGACCGGCGCGGCCGTTGGCATTGCAGTTGGAATACTTGGGTTTCTTGCCGTTCTATGCGGAATCGGGATCTTTTTCTGGCTCCGCCGCAGGAGGCGCGACCAGGAGGCAGCGATGGAGAGATCGAACAGTGGGAGAGGCAGTTCAGCGGGAATGATGAGCACACCGAGGACCGAGATGGCATCGATTTGGGACGAGCAGTCGGGGAACCGGAGAAACAGTCGGATCATGCCTCACGACCCCCGCATGGATCCTTTTGCTGGCAACCTGTATAGCCAGTTCGGAAACAAGAGCCGTGAGAGTATTAACACCATACAGGACAACCAGGATTATTCGAGAAAAGTACTGAGAACAACGAACCCGGATCCTCCTGAGGAATGAAATCTAGCGGGATGACGTCTAGGGTAGAGTGGCGGAGGACCGTCCCTGAAACGTTAATTGACGATGCGCATGATTTTTCCCGGCTAGGTTCCCCTTTTGAGTCACTGCATTACATTTTCGAGATACCAGGATGGCGTTTTCAGGAGATGACGTCGGCAACAATTCCCAGCGAGCACATATTGGCACCGACGCCACCTACCGGCATGCAGCTATCCTTCGAGTCCATTTACGCGGCGAAGTGGGATGCTGCTTTCGATTCCAGACCTTCACTTTTCGAGGTTTAATATTCAATACCCACCGCGGAGGGAAAATTTGGGGGGCAAGCAGGATTATTTAGATCGGGGCATGTATCATAGAGCGGCCAATTATCTTAACTTTTGGATGCCGGAGTCTCCTACCCCGACATAGGCTAGCAGGCGAGGGACGTAGGTCCGCCGAAGAGGGTTACGGGCCGGAGGCGACAGTATGACATTTATGGCCGGAAAATATATATAGGCATCACGGAAACGCTTGAGGAGCATAGTACATACTTACAGGGCAGGACAATGGTTTTGGCATGGCGGTTATTGGTAGAAAATCAGCGACAGGAAAGCTGTCGATAATCATGGCAACGTGAATTTTTTACAACTTACTACTTTACGTGCGAAATCATGGTCAGGCATAATTGCCCCTTGTGGTAAAGCCAGTTCGAAGAGGCTTAGTGGTCCATAACCCAATCTTAGAATTCCAGCCTATGGGAAGAGGACATCATCACGCTCCCACTCGACCTTACTAAATCCCCCAGGTATAATGTGTAATACTCTATCATCTATGGTCACGACAGCTAGATGGAAGACCTCCTCCGGGCTTCTTACTTTAACATTAGGGTAGGCCTCCGGGTTAGCAAACCCATCAAAGCAGGGAGGCAGACCCGCGGGGGAGCGAAACTTTAAAGCCAACCCTTCCAGCGCAAATGATGATTTTCACTCCTCTCGCAACCACTTGCATCATCGCGCATGCGTTCGCGTGTCCGCTAAGGTTACAGGCCGGCAGGCGGTCGGCGGCAAGTCACGCCTGACTACGACCGGCGACGCGACACAGGCACACACACAACGTATATTGGGGGTTTATGTGTAAATAAATAAATAAATATGTAGTCAGCGAATAATAGGGGGAACGGAACGCCACATGCACCATTTGAGATGCCATGATTTTGTTGCTGGTAGGTAGGTAAGCACTACCAAGAGATAATTCTCCGACGCGTCGATTTATTAGCCCATCCTTATGGCGTCCCGGCAGACAGGATTATTATTCCGATTGGTCGTGGCTTGGTAACCGTCTGGTTCCTGAGAATCAGGTACAAATATTCCTACCTGATCGTTAGTCGTAATATATGCCTCAATTCAATTCGGCGGGGCGTGGGAAAAGGGAGGAGAGATCTAGGCATTACCATCATCTCCATAACACGCGGTCCCTGAGCTAGCTTGAGCTTGAGCTCCTGTATGAAGCTATTGCACTGTACTGGACAAGTCGCATGTGCATACTGTAGCTAGGCAAAATAAGGTCTAATAATAGCGATCACCACACAGAAACACACCTGCTGCGTTATTAGCTGGAGACACACACGGCTGGCTCGGCATCCGGGCACGCGCCACTCGCGCCTCTGTCAGTCCCTGCTGGCTGGAAGATCCGTTTGGGCAGGCGAGAACCGCTCATCACGCTGCTATTGGTGCGCTGTCCGCATTAGCGCCACGCGCCGTGCGCCTTTCTCTTATTAATTGCTCCCCCCTTCTTCTTTGTCAAGTCCATAGGTAGCTTTCGTGGTGGCCTCTCTCTTTTCTTCGGTGTCTGGTGTATATATTGTATATGGTGGAATCGTTTGTCTGTGGGATGGCGGATAATCGTCGCAAAATCGTGACGGGTCGCTGGTGCCCTACAATATGATATCCGGCACCTCCGTGGCGGGCGAGGAGACAAGACAGACAGATAGATGAGAGGTGACGCTTCGGTTCCGTACAGAGCCTCAACCGAGATCTCCGGCCGTGTGTGAGATCGCGTCTAAGTGGGCCCTGCCCGATAATGCTCACTCTGCAGATCCTACCACGGAATTATTATTATTAATGTCTTCCTGTCAGCCTGTTGCACCGGGGACCTCGCTCAAAAGTTCACGTGTAAATAAAATGGAGGCTCCGCCGCGAAGCGTAACTTTCGAGCTAATTTTATGATACCGATCTAACGGAATACCCAGAAGCGACCGCAGCTATCATAGACAATCTACCGTCGCTTTTTTCAAAGCGCCTATTACCCATATGCATAGAAATAAATACCCCAGCAGACCTGGATAGCTGGGGCTTCGAGATACAGCGTTGTACTAGGTATGTAGCTCAATATTTGCGCCCATGACTCAGCCGGTAAGCCAATCGGAATGACGATTTAAGCAAAGAGATTCGTATAATGTTTAATAGTTGCCAGTAGCCGGAAGCTTTCACCACCGACAAAAAGCTTATATCGAAGATATGACGAGTAGCGAAAAACCATTCAGCCCTTAGTGAAAATAACCACATGCTAGTCACCAGAGAGTCTGTAGCCTGCTCCGGGCATCATGAGGGGGAGGCTACTCCAGGTCTGGAGTCCGTCCTCGCTTGTCCCGCGCACGCTCTCATAGTCTACCACGTTTCTCGGCGGGGACACATGCCGCCATCGGGAGGCAGGTGTCCGGACCGGGGGTTGCTGACCTCCCAGGGAGTGGTCGGCTATCAGCGCGGCACCCCTGTTTTCGGCTACCAGTACGGATATCCTATGCCGGAGACCGCCGGTGCAACCACCCTCGCAGCCGGAATGCCGCGTGATTCGGACGCCTTTCCCGTCTCGCGGGCGCCTAGGTCGCCTACAGAGCAGATGCGGACCAACCGAGCCTGCAGTTTTGAGCTGCTCGCTTGTGCGCATCTGGTGTGCGCGTTATCTCGTCGGAGTCCGTGGATGCCCCGTCTGGTGACGAGAATTATTAGCACGCAGCTTACGAAGCCCCCTATGCGAGCATACGTATGGAATTGGTGAGTTCCAGGTACGTTGCATGTTGTGATCTATATGTAAAGGGAACACAAGGACCCAGCCAGTGACCGGGAGCCTCTGCGTCCATTCCATTACCAATGAGTGCATCCCATAGATGCCATCTATTCAATGCCTACTGTTGGCATTCCCGGCGCCTAAGGGATGGCCCATCTATCAGGAGTCAGACAACCATAGACGTCCTTCCAGATATCTTTTCGGCTTTCTCAATCGTTTGATTCGAACCCAGTCTCACTCAAGATGTCAATTTCGCGCAATGAAACGAGTCTTCCGAGTCCTCCTCCGCCTACCGTGACGCTTGGGGCCAGACGGCCGAGGATAGTCACTCTCACCATAACGAGGCCATCAGTGACAAGTATAGCCGTCATTTCCCTGGGAAATGACAATGCCGGTGACGCCGCGTCCACGCGCGATGTAATGGACAATACAGTTATCACGGCAACTCCCAGCCCTGCGCCGGCACCCGGAAGCGCAAGTAAGGGGGTCTCGGAGGCTGCCGCCGCCATAATAGGGATTACCCTGGGCTTTACATGTGTGCTATTGGCATTGTGCTTCCTCTGCAGCAGGCTAAGAAAGAAGGGCAACTCGAGGTCGGAGTCTCCTTACCACGGCCCTTACCCGTATAAACCGCCTCGAGGACTTCGCGGCCCGCCGGGACCGCCCGGAGAAGCAGGGCCGCCAGGGTCACGAGGAGAACAGGGACTTCAGGGAATACCCGTGAGCGACTCCTTACGTCTCGCCCACGACGTCGTGCTAATTAAGTCGTCGAGGGAATCGGTTTACCCGGTCCACAGGGACCCCAGGGTACAGCCGGACCACAAGGACCACAGGGACCTCAGGGGCCCCAGGGACTTCAGGGCTTAACGGGGTCTATTGGCCGTAAGACCTGTCCCTTTCATCGACCCGAAGAACTACGAGAACTACTCACGAGCTCCAAATGGCAATTTTACACTTAACGTGAAGTGATCAAGGGACTAACTCACAACCGGTGAAGCTCAGGGAGCACCCGGCGTAGCGGGACCCGCTGGGCCAGCGGGTAAGTGCCCCCATGTTCTATATCTGATGAAGAAATAGTGTTTCGAAAATTCGTCTCGGGGACGGCGTCCTTAAGACCATGCATGGAAGCCCCCACTGATGCGCGACTCACGTAGGTCAACCGGGTCCTTCGGGTCCTCAGGGGTTGCCCGGCGTTGCCGGTCGAGAAGGGCCGCAGGGACTGCAGGGGATACCGGGTAGTCAGGGGTGCGTTCTCTCGACATAAGATTTAATAGGACGCCATATCTCACTTCTGAGACAAAATGCTGACTACCGGAAACCACCCAGAGACCCGGGGACTGCCGGAAGAGACGGCCGGGATGGCAGAGACGGCGCCGACGGTAGAGATGGCAGAGACGGAAGAGATGGTGTAGATGGTAGAGATGGCGCCGATGGAAAGGACGGTGTGGATGGCAGAGACGGTGAGCCAGGACCACCCGGGTAAGTTATCGATTATGGTTTTTAAAGACAACCCACGGTCCATATTATCTACACTCCTGCTAAATGACTGACGTCTACAGGAGAGATGGGGAGCGCGGACCTCCGGGAGAAACTGGGCCAGCGGGTGAACGCGGTCCTCGCGGGTACGTGACTCCCCAAACGCAATCCTATACCCTCCGTGTAACACATCGCCTCTGACTATCATGCAGTCGGCGTGGCCACCCGGGCCCTCGGGGCGACGAAGGCCCCAGGGGACGCGCGGGTGGTAGTGGCCCCCGGAGAGATCGTAGGCGTAATTGCTGCGATTGCAACGTAACCTGCAGCCACGACGAGTCAGTCGAGAGCTAACGATGGGTTCATGGTCCCGTAGTATATCCAGTAGAATGCCCGAGGTTTTTCAGAGGTGGTCATTGTTAATAAAAAGGCGAAGTACCAGACATCATAAGGAGACGATATCTAAGTTGCTCATGTGGAATCAGCGCCCATATTGCTGGTTCGAATCTCTATTCAAGACTAGAACCCACGGCGTCTAGGCTGAAACGCAGAATTATCTGTGGGCTGATAAGCACGATGAGGCTTCCATATATTAACCACGCACGCCCTGACGACCAGTTCAATGATTTTCAGAACAGTCTCCTCCTTTATACACTTTCCATCCGCCTTCCCAACAACTCCCGTCGGGCTCTGTTTTTAGCCTGCTGTTTCTGGACCCGTCTCAACTCCGGCAGGGCCTTCAGCTTGCTGATGGGGGACATGTTTTGCCCTGTAAGACACCACTCTTAGTACTCTAGCTCTTTCAACTGGACATTTAAAGCCTCTAATACGATTCCGTGATGATCCCAACAAGCGTACAGGAAATGCTCGAAGTCGATGAAGTTAGTAACTCGAGCCTCTTTGATTAGTGCTCCGATCCCTGTGCCGCCGGGTAGTTCAGTCTTGGGATCATCGCCGCTCTCGCTGATATAAGAATCTGCGTTTGGCCCATTACATAAGTTTCTTATATGTATAGCTACGTTCTGAATAAGATGTGCGATAATAATATATATATCGAGTTTAATATAGCTCGACGTTATATTTAAGCTTAGCTACCAAGGTATGGTAATCTATTTTAATATTTACGATAGCGGGTTACTTACCTTCACTGTCGATCTTGCGGCGGGAGATAACGTAAGTTAATACATATCGTTCGTATGTAGTTTATTAATAAGTGTCGGAATCTATACGGTGGCTAAAGGAATTTAAGTATAAGGGGTGCTAGGGCAACGGAGGGGTAAGGCGCGTTTGCCCGATTATTTGTATGTACGTAACCCAGACCTAGCTGCTTTTACATTTCCTCCCACTTACAGAAACGGAAGATGAATTAGAACAATAGCGATATACCCCGAATTGCAACGCGTTTCCTCATAGTAAGGCTGAATAGGTAAAATAGGTGACGGTAAGATATCGATGCGCTCTTAATGCGCTCTCTGTGCGCTCGGCGTGCGCTCGGCGTGCGCTCTCTCGGCTCTTGGTGCGCTCTCTGAGCTCTTGGCGCGCGCTCTTGGCTCTCAGCTCTTGGTTGGCTCTCTGCGCTCTTGGTGCGCACTCTGCGCTCTTGGTGCGCACTCTGCGCTCTTGGTGCGCACTCTGCGCTCTTGGTGCGCTCTCTTGGCTCTCGGCTCTTGGTGCGCACTCTGCGCTCTTGGTGCGCTCTCTGCGTTCTTGGTGCGCTCTCTGCGCTCTTGGTGCGCTCTCTGCGCTCTTGGTGCGCTCTCGATGCGCTAGGGTCGCTACAGCCGATAAAGGATATGGAAGGAGCTAGTTAATTCGATACATGTACTACGTATAATGGGTAAGTCTAACATCCTTGCAAGTATTCCAGTACTCCCCATTTATCCAAGCTTATATTTTCAGCGCGGAACTTTAAGTCGGTACTTGGAGTCGACAAAGGAAAATAAGTATTTCTCCACCAAGATACATTGTACGGGTCCGAATTGCTGGCTAACAAGGGTATTTATGGAGCCGTTTATACCTAGATAGGCAATTATAGGGTCCGTTATACCTTTTTTGGCGGTACTCGACATGGATGTTTTTATTCCGCAAGTTACCAAGTAATAACAACCAACGAGCCGTACTATCTATTGCATGCAGGCGCAGTCGTAGGCAATCCTTGTCGGATGGCCGGCCATTATTGGACGGTGCCTGCCACGGCAATCGGCCAACAAGCTAGGCTATCCGTCATTGTCTTTTCCCTCTTTTATACTTGCCGCCTTCCCAGCTTTCTGCCTTATTGGGTGCTAAGCATGACGTTTCTCTGTATTAGCTCCGGTGACACAACATCGTGAAGACAGAGAAGCTGCGGTGGGCCACTTCGAAGCTCACCTCTCGGGACGAGTTGCATCCAATCAGCATGTGCGCGAGGAGATGACCCTTGCGAATGCGGCCGGGATCTTAAACTTACCTACCTTAATGAACCCTTTTTTACCAACTACATCCCCAAAGTTCCCAAAGTTCCCAAGGTTCCCAAACCTCCCAAGGTTCCCAAAGTTCCCAAACCTCCCAAACCTCCCAAACCTCCCAAACCTCCCAAACCTCCCAAACCTCCCAAATCTCCCAAATCTCCCAAACTTCCCAAACGCTCGAAGATGCAGTTCGGAAATTTTCAGAACCAACGACTTACAAGTTACAGGGGGATATTTAGTTAGTTGCCCCCATTCGCCCCACAAGCTTCCTTAAATAGCTAGTATGTATATTCCCATGCGTTTTGTATGCAAAAATACTTCCATTAATGCCCCTGTTGTCTTTTTACCATTCCTAAAGTAACGCTTTATTTTATTCCCGTTATGACAGCGCCAACGTAACGAAGAAATTTTCAGAAACGGCGTGCCAGCTTTAAATATCGCCATATCACAAGTCCATACGATCTTATAAAATAATAAAATTAAAGCTTACGATAATTATTGTTGTTAACGATATGTCCTGATGTTCTTTCTCATGCAAATTGTATGGGAAGCTACATCCTAGCCGTATTTAGGGAATAGTCGGCGGGTGGAGGTAATTAACTAAATATGCAAGGTCATTGGGTTCAAGCCATATTATCCAGGCTGAGCCAAAGATAGCCCTGTATCTTGTAAGAAGGACCAGCCATTTTCAGCGGAATAGTGTGGAGATGGCTTGTTCCTCCACGGTTTGGTCGGTCTGAATCTACGATCTGGTCTGAACGCCCGCTTGACCCCACAAGTAGGTTGTGCTTCATCGGGTGGACCCTCAGGTCTCCGTGAAGCCACATCCTTGCATCAATCTGCCACAATGAAATTTTCCCATCCCCTAGATATTCCTTCCGCCCAATCGCACCACCCGACGGAAGGTCCCCTCCTATGGAGCCTCGCGCATTCGAATCCCCGGCTTACAACAACTTCTGATGAGAAAACAGCTGTCGAGTATAATAACCTCGGAACTACCCAAGATGGCTCTTCTTAAAGCTGCTTATCTACTCCTCTTCGGTTCGTACGCAACACGCCTGTGCCGTAAAGAGCCCCATAGAGATCCATGGGTCTCTCAGCCGAAGCCATAATCGCGATCATCGGGGTTGCCATTGCGCTCCCGCCGACCATAATCATCATCACGAATCGTATCCGACGCCGGCGAGAGCATAACCCAGCCGTAGGTCCGTACCGGTGTCCTCAAGAATATGGCTGTATGCGAAGTTAAGACGTTGACCCCCTGCTAGAACTGCAGTCGCCCGAGCCTCGACAACAGCAGCGTGCCGACTCTAGGAGGACGCATATCTACATGCTCCTCGAAGAAGGACGCTTGAGCCACAGCGTCACGATCTCGAGCCAGCCCGACTACCCTGTGGCAGACTTGGCGTCTGGTTTTCATCTCAAGGCCCCGAGCGCTAGAGGTATGCTTCCACGCTGAGCACCGGCGACGTTGACCCTCACTGCCTTCAGATCGGTCGTCGGTATCCGGCATCGTGGGGTCGAACGAGGTTGTCGGGGGGAATTCTTCATGAGCCTCCCTCCCGAGCTACTGGCTCAAGCCTTCGCAAGGGAACAGGGTGCTCGTCAATGATGATGTCTCGTTGAGTTGGTGAGACACGATCCCTCCGCTGAGGCCGAGACCGTAGGGCCAATGATGAGATACTCAGCTACAGACAACTTTGGGGCATATAGGATGCCGACGGACCTTAGAAGGCTCAGGGGTTAGGATTTTGGTTGAAGTCACACTATAGCTCCACAGCTGTAGCCCATGTGTCATCAGAACTTGTCCATTAGAACCATAAAACCATATGGCTTATTTTTGGGAAGGCGGAGATAAGATTTGACTACAATGCTTTTCACTGCTGAATGCAGCTTTTGCTTTGAATCATTCGACATCCCTGACTGAGCCACCGTTCTCTTCCCATGAAAGGAGGACATTTCCAATCCCACAAGAAACATGTTAGGAGGTAGAGCCATCCTGCTCATACATAAGCAGCTTATCTATGACATGTCTCTCCTCCATCTCCCGAAGAAGATGGACAACCCCAGCGGGCAGTCCTCCGCCTGAACCTTCATTATCCCCCTGCCATGAGTGCAGATAAGCCATGGAAACTAGGTTCGACCCAGTTCCCGCAACCTGGCAGAGTGATTAAACTCACCCTCCAAGACCATTTCCGGGTGTGTGCGTAAAGAAAGAACAGACAGATATCGTTGTAGGTTATCCTGCTCAAAGTGTTTTTGGCCCCGGCATCAGGAAGGCCGATAAAACTAGCCCGAACGAGTGGGTCCGCTTGCCAGCCCCGCTCTGACAGATCTTGAGGATACAAGAGGTACCTGCGATACTCCAAGAGATTTTCGCCTCGTGCAGGACCCAGTCGAGGTACTGGCCCTGTCAAAAAGCGCCTCTTAAGGGAGCTAAAGAAACAGGGGTCGTTCGACAGGGGTTCCAGCCTCAACACCATACTACAGTATCAGGCAAAAGTTTTTACATATTGCCATGTAGCTATGGGCCGCGTTAGTAGCCTTCTTATACAGGTTCGGTATAGCTAATACCGGGGTTATCTGAATGATACTTTTTAAGTAATATGCAAATTAATAGCTTTCCAGTTTTCATTTGCTATTAAGTATATTTTAAATAAGCTGGATACTTATAATAACGAAAAATTCGAAAAGTAAATATATTTTTAAAAAATAATAATAAATTATAAAAATGGTTGCATTAACCCGATATAGCAAAGTGTAATAGGGCCTGTAATGCAGCGACCTATCAATGTGTGAAGACCTGCCCCTAACAGCGTAATAGTACAAAGGTCAACGAGTGCCAAGCCTATACCCTTGTCAAGGTAACACCGTGGCGGTACTCACTTAGCCCCTATCTAAGCATCTGGCTCTGGACAAAAGAGAACACAAATTTATGTTCCGGGCAACCCTGCGTGCCAGTGTGGACGATCACGGAACTAACGGCATAGTTTATGTTCAGCCTGGTGACCAACATCGCAGATGTCTCTAACTTGTGGCGGAGAAAAAGTCCTGAATGTCGCACCACTACCACCAATTCATGGTCCGGCACCAAATTACCAACGACAACACCATTTTGTGAGCAGAACAAATCGTGTCACAACCGGTACGTTGCCCACCTACACCGGTCGGTCATGACGCGAACAAACGCAAGGAAGGAACGAGAACGGAGAAGAGCAGAAAATAACGCGTCTAAATTGGTCTACCTGATCGTGCGTGACCGAGTACTACTGGCAGGCACAGGAAACTCCATTCATTCATTCGCCAACCATGTACGCAGGTATGTACCTTCGTTGGGGGCGGGCGCAGATGTCCTCATAAGGGGCCCTGTCTTCTGCTCCCCCATGTATTATCGTACAATGCCGTGCATGCCCACCCCAGCATGCAGGACAGCATGCTACGCCCGTGATATTTCTCTCATCCTCTGTTTCGGTGTAGGTCAACCCGAGACCAGCCACGTCCCATTGTAGGCAGATAGTGGCTGCATATAGCATCTGTGTTATAATGGGCGTCAGGTCCGATGGTCGAGAGATGGGTGAGCCGCGAAGAAACAATGATAAGCCCACGCAAGCCCAAGGCTAGGCGGCCGTTATTTTGTGTTGGACTTGAAAATAATGCAATGTGTCTGGGTATCAGAAGACAGAGGAAAGCCGACGCCAAGATGTTGTTGTCAGGGGTATTCCGCATCATATCCATACCCGGGTGTGGCTATCCTGACCACACAAATTCCAATTAGAGTTATTCTCACCTGTATCCATTAGGGTGCTCCAAGCGACTCGTGATGCTCTGCTAGCCGTGTCCGGAGGTTATGTACCAAGCAGCACTAACTACATCGATAAGTGAAGAACCAGAGCGAGAGCAAGCTCAGGTCCGTCCATGCCCACGAGCCGCTTGCTCAGCCTTTAAAAGAATCGAGACTTGCGGCTCCAAGTAGCGCCAAGAATGCTCGTACTGCCGCCCGCGAGTCTGGAAACCGGATAGTCCTACTTGATCCTTTCCCTGAAATCCATGAACTCGCGTACGCGAGTCTGATGAATGTCACAAGCATCGGCCCACTTCTTCCGGACCTCCTGGTCCTGTTGAAGCTCCGTCATGTATTCCTCGACGTTCTTAGCATCTTGGGCGTTGTCGAGCCATGCCGCACCGTGCTCCTGACGCCGCTGCTTGAAGAACTTCTGTCGAGTCGAAAAGTGATCAACAACCTTAGCGTTAAACGATTCCCATTTGTCCATGTAGTTGTAGAAGTCTTGGGCGTATTTCCGCCACTGCGTCAGGGTGGGTCGGAGAGACTTCACGGTCATAGCTTGCGGTAGCCGGGGTGCGACAGGCGGAATCGGGAACTCGAGCGGCGCGGATGTCCAGGGCTTCTTTTCGACCGGAATTCTTTCCGAAGGGCGACTCGCAAAAGGCAATGTCGACTTCAGATCAGCAAAAGACTTGAGACCTGTAGGTGCTGGGTCCATAAACGGTTCCGTCTTCTTCAAATCTGACAGGGTCGTGCGGAATTCCTCGCTATCTTCAGATCCACCATTATGCACGGTAAATGGATGCCCTGTCGTGGGAACCGACGTCGACTGATCGCCGGCCTTCTCCGGAGACGTTCCGTTAACTGGATTGGCATCAGTCGTAGCGTGTGTCGCCTTCGGAGGGACCGAATTTACATCGCCTGCTCGCCAGTCCGGTCTGGTCGGCTCGACAGGGATTTTGCGGGCACCGTGGGTCTGAGAAGCCTCTGGTATGCCATCAGCAGCCTCTAACGGCGGCACATCAATATCCATTGCCGTGGGGCTATTAGGACGTGCTGGAACTGCCCCCCGGTGGGGCTGCGGGTTCTCTGCCAAACCTTCACTTTCATCACTGTCGACCATTCCTGCCGTGCCTGCTGTCATCTTGACCGGTTTGGTCTTCCGAGGGTTCGCCCGACGCGTGGGAGATGTCGAGGCACTGGCCGACAGTGGGGGTACAAAGTGTTCAGAGCCTATCTTTTCACTCCATTCAGCCGAGAATCTCTGAGTAGACCCATCACGAGAAGCTTCCTGTGCTCTCGGCATACTATTCGTCGTCACAGGCCTGGGCTCGGCGGTAGGGCAGTTCGGACGGGTTCCCGGTGGCGGCCGTACCGGTGATGTATGCTTCTCGTTAGAGACAGGGCTGCCTGCGGTAAAACGCCAACCCCCGGCTTGCTCATCCTGCACAAAGTTCGTGTTGATATTTTCTGTACTACTTTTCGCGAAACGACTCATGGCTGGGTCCTTGTCATGCGCATTTTGCTCGACCGGCAGGCTAAAGCTACGGGTCGAAACATAGTCAGTATCGGCATTCATGTTTTTCGTCACTGAGGGATAAGCATTGTTCTTATTCTTGTTCTCGGGTCCAGGTGCAACTTTGCCAACGTCCTGTAGCATGGCTTTTCTGCGAAGGAGACGCTCAATCTGTCTCCGCTGGAGTTCTTCCACAGGAAGCAGGCCTGGACGTGTGGCTGGGGCACCTTCACTTGAAGGTTTCAACTGCGACAGACCTAATGCGACGTCTAGCCAATTTACGGGCTCTGGAGTATGGTCTTTGGCAGGATCTGACCGAGGCATTGCAAACGGTGGGGCAAATAAGGGGTCATACACTGATGGGCGCCCGTCATTTTGAGCAGATTGCGCATTCGCTGTAGCTGCTAAGAATAATTAGGATGGTATCTCTTTCAAAGATCGGACAAACTTACGCTTGCTTGGCGTAGCTGAAGCGGTAGGGGGTTTGCCAACATTGACTGGCCTAGCCGTGTCTGGGTTATCTGGGTTCGGCTTCCAGCCATTACTAGCTTGCGATTGGGAGCCGGCGTTTCTGTTGAAAGTCGTGGCATGAGCAGACGTGCCTGCACCCGTATTAACGGCCGTAGAAGAAGCATCCGACGCTTCAGAATTACGAGAGCTCCCAAAGTTCACGTTCATGGACGCGCCATCCGAGGCGCCATCCTTGGGAGCACTCTTCGGGGTGCTAGAGCTCCGTGGACGGGGGAACGTGCCCGGCATCTCTGGCTTTCGAGGCGGGGTTCGCGTGCTTGTCGTTCGATCAAGACCCGGTCCCCCATCAAACAAGCGCGTCTTCTCTCCACTAACTGCATGGTACGGAGAGCTCTGCCTGGCATCCATATAGTTTTCTCTGAACTTGGCAAGGGGGTCGGGGATGGTAGAAGTAGAATGAGACTGAGGTGTTTCATTGTAAGATGATGACTCTTCTGGCACTTCAGTGAAGAGGTGTGAGTGCGTTCGGGTTGTAAAGTAGTTCTTGCTCGTGACGGGAGGTTCATCCCCATGTCCCGGGGACCGCGGCACGTAACCGGACTTCCTCGCCCCAAAAGAGGCCTCGGCCTTCTGTCTCTGGGAGGCAGTTCTGGGAGGAACAGGAGTTGGTTCGGGTCTCTTGGGCGGCTCCGGCCTCTTGTCTCGCGCCGCAGAAGTCGGCGCCCGGCCGGGAGTTGGAGGGGGGTTTTGCTTGCCTCGGCCGTTCGGTCTCATGCTCTGCCAAGCCGTGTAGTGGTCCCGGGAGTCGTCTCGGTGTGTAGTGCCACCGGTGCGCGGCATAGTACCAAAATCGCTAGCATAACGATATGCGCCAGAGGGACGGGACTGCGCGGTAGGTGCCGCTGTTCTAGCCGGGGGTCGCGGATACTGCTTCCCTATGTCTTGCCAGGGATTTCCTTTTACTCCAGATGCGGTAGGGTAACGGGACTTGAAAGCGCCACGAGCATTATCGTATTCCCTTTTCATGGCATCGTCGACCAGGATCTCGTAAGCGGTTTGGATGGTCTGGAAAGCAATGCTTGCTTGCTTCTCATTGCCACGGTTTCTGTCTGGATGCCATTTCATGGCTAAAATTGCAAAGAGTTAGCAGTGGTGACACAACAAAGAGTACTGGGATTTAGACAGCAATACCTAGTTTTCGATACTGCTTCTTAATATCATCTGTAGAAGCGGTGGACTGCAATTCCAGATCCGCATAGTAATTGCGGGTTTTATCCCACTTCGGCATGGTGAGGGCTGCTTAAAACTGAGGTAACGACGGATTACGGGGATGATGTAGTGAGAGGACAGAAAATTGCGGATGGTCGGGTATATCTCAGGAGAGTCGGCGAGATGTTCGACGTCGAACAGAGTGTGAAGTCATATAAATCGGTGGTGTAAGGTTATGCGAATCTTATACAACCCGACTAAATTCGACGTTGGCTTTTATCGAATCTGAAACGACAGAATCAGGCTAGGACAAGCTAAATAACTGGAATTAAGTCGGAAGACCAAGTAATGTGTCCAGATAATGTTGAAGTCAAAGCCAGCCTAAGGTGTTGTCGCGAGATGAGCGAGATGAGGGCGGGCGGGACTATGGCTGTGTTGATAGATGGTACCTAGGTAACCGGGGCGACTGCAACCATGACGAAAAGTTGCCCATACGATCGACTTCGAAATTACGATTACAACCCTAGAGAGTCGCCAAAAGTTAATTCAATGAGGGCAAATCTAATATGCATGGTAATGCTGTGAAGAAAGGAATAGTTATGGCTATGCCATGTGCATGTGCATGTATCAAGTATAAAGATCTTTTTGACGGGGACAGGCTGTCAATCGAGCCGAAGAAGAGAGCATGCATGCAATGAAGTCAATAGGCTAGAATAGAATTATGTAAGTGTAAAATTGAGGCTGGGAATTTTTGGGGGGGGGGAATGCGCACTCGCACACGCGAGTCTAGGCTTCTAGAGCTACCATACCAGCACCAGGTACCACCTTACGTACAGTAGTCCCCGTCCGCGGGGTTAGTGGGGTTTGCCAAGACAAGTTGGATGAGGTCAAAGAGGGACTGTCGAGTAAACATCTGAAAGTAAGATATCACGAAGCCACATACCTAGTGCACGGATTGCGCCGAAATACATATACTGGGGATGCCAACGGCAAAAATGACAGCAGCAATACAGGTAATGATGCTAAGCGACTGCTTGTCGGCGATGAGTGCAGTTGGGGGTCGCAAATTGTTCAAATCCCCTCGAGAAAATCCAATATGTAAGGACTCGGCGACACAAGAGATTATCTTGAGCCTGTATTGAATGGTAATAGCTTCCAGTAAAGGTAGGTGGGTATGGAGGTAGAATAGGGCTGTTTTTGCGTCGGCGATGTTGGATGAAAAGAAGGAGTTGTGTGTAGTACATTGAGTTTTTGAAGGTGGGTTGTGTGCAAACGGCGATACTTAGGCAACTGCCCATGTACTAGGTAGGTTGTGAACGATTCAACCGAAGATAACAAACCAGTACTAGGTAGCTAGAAAACCTCAACAGCATTTATAGATGGAATCTCACGGCGACAGTCACCCCGTCTGCATAATCGCCTTGTCAACTTGAGGAAGGGGACCTCTGGTCAACTCTAAATAAGAAGAGCCTCGTCCAATAACGACAGCACACAGTGATGTCCGTAAATCGGCGGTTGGGATGTAAAGTCACCCACGCAATGCTCGTGATGAAATTACTCATAACCGCTGGCCTAGAAATAGCAGTGCATTCGTGGGTAGGGGAACTATTCCTTGTGCACCCGAGCACGACGTCCACTGGCTCTGCAGAGACGATAAAGAAAATCACCGGTTACCTACGTAGGTTGCCTTGCAACTCCGTCGACCTTGTAATGACGTCATTCTTCAGTGGGAAGAAAGATTAGGGATATTGCAAAGGTTGGTACCAGGCATATGCTACTTAGAGAGTCGATAATTCCAGCTTTTGGTTGTTTTTCAAACGCAACAACAGGAAATTTAATTTCGCAGGCATAAACACTCTTCTTCCAACGTCTGATGTCCCAGTAAACGTGCCTATGTCATGTGCTGGGGCTCACAGGCTACAGCTGTGGAAATAAGGGGTCCTGGAGAACCAACCCACCACCACGAAAATGTGGGGGTCGCATTTCATACATTACTTTAAGTCAACCTAAACCTTATGTGTTGCCTCTAAAAGCACACGTGATATCTTTATCTTAAGAGCTTGTGATATGGGGATCTGAACCACTCGTATACAATGGAGGGCCCCCTTTATTATTATTCATCACTTTTCTGTGCCGTAATGCAGTCTTAATTCATATCGGTAAGTGGGTATAGTAAGTTACTATCTAAAGGCTATTTATCCGGCGGACCATGCAACGACTCTGTAGTCGTTTCTATAGCAGGCTACCTTATCCTCAAGTCTCTCTTCTCAGCACCCTTTCCTACATCTAGTCTATTATGGCTCGCTCACTAGATACGATTTAACCTAAAGGCTTGCAACTTAGAGAGTTTAGACAAAACCGTATCAAGCGGAAGCTCAATAGCCGATGCCTTGATATCGAATTCTTTTAATCGGCACTTCCCTTGCTCCACCCAGCATCACAACGCCGATAGACGTCTAAGCCGGAAACTTCTCGGCGGCACATTGACGGAACAAGTTTGGTAGGAGGCATAAAACAGAAGTCCCATGTCTTTGAGTCCCCTGGTCCATATATGCTTGGGTACCAGTGCCTAACCTAAGCCGTAACAAGGTTCCTTCCTATTCCTGACTTTACTCCCAAACGCCATCCACACAAGACCTATTTCCCAATTGGCCGTTTTGTATGCAAACAATGAGAACCGTCCATCCTGCAGTTCAAGACAACCACCATGTGCTATAACACCTGCTGCTGCTGCTGTTGTTGCAAACACCCCGTGTCTATCCACCACATTATCCAGATGTGGAAACTGGAGGTTGCTAGGTCTCCATGCAAAGCAAGGTCTTACGCCAGTTCCTTACTCATCTCGTATGTCCACCCGCCTTCCCGCCTCATCTTCTCCCTCGCCGCGAGGTCCTTGCGGATGTCGTCTTCGGTCAGCCTGTCGAGGCCGCTCCAGTTGGCGCTGGACGTCCGGGCCCGGAACTTGTGGAAGCGGTCCTTGCTCTTCGCGAACACCTCCTCCATGTTAAGGGGCCCGGGCGCCCCGAAGATCTGGAACGGGTCCTTGCTCTCCTGCTCGACCAGCGCCCTCCGGAGGTTGGGCGAGTCGGCCCAGGCCGCCATCACGTCCTTCCCGCCATCGTCGTCGTCGGAATCCTCGTCGTCGGTGTTGATCTCGGGCAACTCAATAGATTCCCCATTCTGGAACCGTGGGGACGATCTCGTGGCCGACTTCGCGGCGGACTTAACACCTGCAATCCCTTGAGGCCGCGCCGGCGTCTTATGAGATGGTCCCGCTGGGTTCGGGTTAGGTGCGAACGGGATAGCACCCTTGGAAAATTGAGCCATATCCATCGGGTGTGTGGCTTTGACGTGACCGTTGTGCTGGCTTGTAACGGTCGCCTTGAAGAGATCCCTTGTGGCACTTTGTGCCGCATTTGTATAACCCGCCGGGAAGAGAGATTTACTTGGCACCTCCTGAAAAGTCATTAGCTTGAGATCAACCGCTGGTGTTCGCTGTAGGCTTACCTTCTTATATCCGCCGGATGGACGGATGGGCGCTCCTTTCAGGCTGGATTGGCTTACAACGTCATCGAACTCGTCCGTCATGCGTATTCTCTTCGACTCCTTCGCTTGATACGTAGTGCCGGGGCGGCTGGGCGCCTGACGCGTAGCTTTGTCGGAATTCTCATCCGGTTGCAGAGGTCGCTTGCTAGACGCCTTCGAGGTACTGGATAATGTTGCATTGACTGGCCGCCCGAGTTCCTCCTGAGAACGAGGCACAGCCGTGTTCAGCCGTGACGGTGGTCGGCCTGCCGAGGCCTCTCCTTTCTGCAATTGATCCTGGGGTCTACTATACTCCGGCGGAGCGTGGGCCTGGTTTCGAACAGCCGGTGGGGGTGCTCGCGTTTGCTTAGCTTTTTCCAGCATGGCTTGGCGCTGCATATTCTTCTTTGCCTCGGCCTGCCTGCGCTCCTCTTCTCTTTGCCGCTCAGCTTCGAGCTTTCTCTGCTGCTCCTGACGTCGCTCTTCCTCCTGCATGGCAGCCCTCTTACGTTCCATCTCGGCCTTGGCATCACGTTTGCGCTGCGCCTCGCGCTCCTCTTGCTCCTTCCTCCGCGCGGCCATTTCAAGAGCCTTTGGCCTACCCGTAGATGACACGGAGCTCTTCAGGCTGCTCGCTAACGACTGTTTCGCGTGTAGAGAAGACTGGCTCGCTTTATTCTTGAGTTGCGATTGAGAATTCGAGGGACCAAGCGTGTCGTGAAGGTTGGAAGATAGGGCGTTGTTAGAAGGTTGGTGTTGAGAGTTCTGAGAATTCATGTTGACACGGATGACCGTTGGTGCTTGTTTCGCCTTTCCAACAGGCTCTTTTGCAGGCTTTACTGGGCGCTTGATCTCGCGACCTTTAGTCGCGGATGGAGGTGCTGCAGACCGAGGTGCAGAAGGAGGTGGCATCGGATTTGGCGCATCCACCATTTGCACATCGTCAGTAGGTTGGTCATCCGATACAGAAGCAGCCGCTACCCTCGAGTCGGCTTCAAATTGCGCCTTCGTTTTGCGTGGGCTGGTGTGCGTGACGTTCTGGGCCTGCTTTGGGGTGGGGGGAACTGCCATCTTTTCTTGCTCCCTTTGCGCGGCGACCTGTTTCTCAATTGAAGCCGCCTTCTCCTGTTCTTCGCTATACACGCGCGCCTTCTCGCGTTCCTTTTCACGGGCCTTCTCAAGCTTTTCCATCTGCTCTGCCATGCGGCGCGCTTCTTTCGCCTCCTTCTCCCTCCGCTTTTCTTCGGCTTTCTCCCTCTCGATCGAAGCCCTCGTTCGCCGACCTTCTGTTCGTGCCGGACTCGCTGTGCTTGCGATAGTCTGGTTATCAGTTGCATGCCGGGATAGATCTGGGTATAGAGGTTGCGAATCTTTGGTGGAGGTCTGCTGGAGTGATTCTGTGGATGGCGCGCCATGCAGCACTAGCTTAGTAGTTGATGGCGACAGCAAAGATGTTTTGCCTTCTGCACTGGCGGCAGCACTGCTGGCTAATAGTCCCTTAGAGCTCTTCAGTATGGAGGAAAGCTTGTTCTTGACCTGCTTTAGCGGACTATCTCGGAAGCCACGTGATGGTGATTTTGGCGACTTTGGCGTAGTTGGCCGCCCCGTCTCGAATACGGTGGCCAAAGGTGGATCAGAGACCGAGACAGTTTTCTTAAGTGGGTTGACATCATCACTGACTTGGCTCATTTGGGGGAGAACCGGAACGGATGCCGACTTCTGATGGCCTAACTTGCCGGGACTTTTCTCCGGAACCGGTGGGCGCCCAGGTGACTCCAAACTACTGGTAAGCTGTCGCATCTCAGGCATCGCGAAATCATCACCACCAACAGTCTCTTTACCGGCCAGACCTTCCATAACATCGGCCGAGTAGCTCTTTGGCATGCCCGGGCGGGGGGTGAAATTGCTAGAGGCATTATCGGGAGTCCCGAGAGGTTCAATCCACTCGTCCTCCTCATCATCTGGAAATGCGCCAGGCGTCGTCGGTTTCTTCGGTGAAGGCAATGCCTTTCTTTGCGGCTCCGGCGGTAGATTCGATACTGCGGTGGACATTTGCTGGGTAACAGCAGAATCAGGGATCGACTTGGAAGGTCTGGACGTTCGTGCTTGGGGTTGACCCAGCTTGTTTATCTGGTCTTGAAGCCGCTGGGTATAGGTTTTGTTATGTGCTAACGGAGTATCCGGCTCCGCTGCGGGCTGAGACTTCTGCGTCGGTGGTTCCTCATCCACATCCATATCGTCGTTCTCATCGTCGCTAAGTTCGCGCCTGCCGTGGCCCAGGCTCTTTCCTCCCGTATGGCGGTTATAGTAGCTAGTTCTGTGTTGGTCTAGATGGCTAGTTCTTGATACCCGGTTGCCGATGCTTTTATGCGTGATGGGCTCTCTTGCAGGCAAGGAAGCGAAATTGAGACTGCTCTTCCGAACAATAGGACGGATGGGACTTGAGCCATCGGATGGAGATCTTGAGGATCCTTCAAGAACAGCATCCATGTTGTCTGGTTCAACTTCTGGTTGCTGAGTAACAGTCGCCGCAGGCTGCGCAGGTGATGTTTTCGTTGGTGATGACTTCGTGGGTGAAGTGGACAGAGGGTGTTGAACGGGAGAGCCTGCAGGAGTTGTACTTTCCTGAGGCACGGCTTTGCGTGTGGGGGATGTCCCCGCGTCAATGGGGTCAGTGAAGAACTGAGCGGATAGGTCGTCCGCCATGTTCTCATCTGCCGCGTTCTCGATGGTAGGGGGGGGCGATGTCCGTGCAGGACTTCCCCCCTCAGGCCGGTCGGACGAGACATGAAATGGGGCCTGGTCCTTCACATCCTCCTGGAAATCGAACGGCTGTGTAGGCTCATCCTCAACTTCGACATCATCGATGTTCATGGCATCCTGGGATTGGCTTCCGTAGTATCCTGAGTCTACAACAGAGACGGGTTGCTTTGAAGCTGGTGATTTGGGCGGAGCAACAGGTTTTGAGGGGCTGGCAAGAATATTTGTTTTGGCCGGAGATGGCTGGGGGTCTGCAGCAATCTTGAGTCTAGGGGTATTGTTTCGATCGATGTTTGATATGGAAAAGGGATTCGGTGCTCCCTTTGGCGTGGAAGAGAAGATATTTGAGAGAGGCTAGAGCGCGTTAGGACAAGGGGGTTCCATCCGAACAGCAAACAGACTTGGTAAACTCACAACTCGGTTCTCTGGTGGGTTCGCTTTTCGTATGGTTCGAGGCGTCTTGCCTCGTAGCTTACCAGGCGTCTTAAATATCTCGGCGACATTTCTATCGCACATATTAGCAATGCACTGAGTTGCGACATTATGACTGCAGCCTTTTTCTTTACCCACATTTGATTCTCACTAAATATCTCTGCCATATGCTCGTTCAACCAGTCGAATTCGTTCCTCGCGGAGAAGGAGAACTCTTCGACCTCGGATTCTGTGATCTGCGATGCCGAGGACCTCTCCTCCGCGATCCATTGCGCGGAGCCGACGGGCAGACGCGCCGCTCTTGGTCCAACCATCGCGACTTGCTGACCGCGATTATCGACTTCGTCCGGAACGCGTCAGCTGTACTGCGGTGGACAGCGAGCAATTGGCGGCGAAGGTATGAATGAATGTTTGACAGAGCGAAAATGGAAGAATATCAATCCTCAATCATGACTCTTAACGTGGGTGTAGGATAATATGTGGTTAAAGAGCGAGCATCACATACAAATCAGGCCGGGACAAGGTTGATAGGCGAGGCAAGATGTTGGTGGGAGTCTTGGGGAAAGCTCGAATACCCTATTGGTTCGCTGTGGACGTTTGTTTACTTGCGCTAATCGGTATTAGCTCGAATCCGCTTAGCTAATAAGCCTGGGCCGCCCTACCCGCTTCTACTGCAGAGACCTCTTTATGCATAATCCCACAGGTCGAGATATCGACGACGCGAGAGCTTTGACCACAATGAACTATATACTATGAACCAACGTAATTGGAAACCAGTCCTATTTCGACGGTATCGGACTTTACAAATCGATCCGGGCCATTTACCGAAGAGGTGCATCGCCTACAGCCCGAGGAAGACTTCCATAACATAATCTTCGTAGAAGTAAGAACGGGCCTAGATATTCTACGCAGCCCACCGTCACCATATTAGTTGGTTCTACTTAGGTAATGGAGGATATGCAGAACGAAGCATGGACGTCATGGCTGATCATATTGACACACGTATGGGTTGAGGGCTCGAGAATCCTGTATTGATTGGGCAAGGGCATCAACGCCGTCCGCGTAATAGCCGCAGCGGTATCATAACGCCTCGCGTAAAGCACCAATTCTGGCTATCTCTCATGGGGGGCCCATCTCCGAAGGCAACCGTCATCGAAAATACAATCGTTACCCCAGTGTCACTTGTTCCCTTTGGGCATACTCCGTCAACAAACGCCAGACACTTCGCGAGCCTCCAAGGGGTAGGTTCTTTAAGTACTACTGGTTGCCCCAAACAGATCGCGGTATTCTGCCTAAGGATTCCCCGCGGCATGGTGCTCGAGGTCGTTGTAGTACAGAGTAAGGTTGCGCTGTAGTCGTATGTGTCAGTCCGTCTGTCGGCGCGCACAAAACAAGATCATAAATGCTCTCACTTACCCGCTCCTTGCGCCACTCGGCCGTGTTCCAGATGATGTAATAGCCCTCCTCGTGTTCACGACTCAAGGGCCGAGGATGCATATGCTCATCCTTGGTCAGCCACATCTTCAGCTTCTTATGCCACCTCCAGTTGCGGTTATTCCTACAAAGTGGTCAGCTACCGTCAGAGACGAATTGCAAGATACCATACAACTCAGCTGCCGCCTTATGCTGCTGTATATCCCCCGGGCAGCTGTAGAATATCCACATCAGTGTCTCCTCGTTAAAGCTGTTAATCTTGTTTTCCAATGGTTGGACATTGTTCACGTTGTAGCACTCTGGAAGGCGGAATTCAGGGACAGCTGGCCGCGGAGGCAGGTCGTTGAATAGTGACATGACCTGCGTCGAAAGCGGTCTATAAGGGGCAGTAAGTATGAGTACACGGACGAATGTTCTCAAAGAACTTACACAGGCGATGACAGATCTAAGCCGAACCCCGTCGGGTCCATGCCGGCCATAAGAGCAGCATAGTCCGGATAGTTGTGCATCAGCAAACGGAGACCTTTGATTCCCCATTTATCGATGGGTGCCATTCCTGCTAACGGGTCGTGGGCTACAGGGGGTTGGTTTTCCTTCTCATCAGTCTTGCCAGAAGGGGTATCATTGCTACCAATCGCGCCAAGTGGGTTGCGGCCATCTGTTGTTTGCGACTGATCTTGGGCAGATGGCGTTGATGCTAAGCTCTCATCCCGGAATCCCGGAGGTTTTTGGCGAGATTCTTCAGCTCCGCCTGCGCTTCTCAGCTCATGCGACCGGGAGGCCCCTATTGATGATGTCAGCACCGCGTCGTTACAGCGTGGGAACACATGAGAAGTACCTGATGCAGCAGCCGTATCCGGTGAACGAACTTCAGTTGCTCTGCTATTGGCAGATAACGCATTCAGCAGGCCGTTTCCACCCCTGGCGCCTTGCAACGAACTTCCCGTCGCACCACTCTGGGCGCCGAATGCCAGACTCGACATTAAGCTCATGCCGCGCTCCTGGCCGATCTCCCCGTTGCCGTTTCTGAAATTGTTCATATTCAGGGGGGGGAAGTCATCAATACTGTTGGGCTGAGGTTGCGATGACTGTGCATTCTGGTTGCCGAAACGGAAGGAGCCTTGATTACTCATGCGGGACGCAGATGAGAAGAGGTCATCATGGCCTTGCTGCGAATGCGGCGTAGGCTGGTTTCTCTGCACTGCTGCGCCCATGTTCCTCGACCCGGCTGTTGACCATAAAGATGATTGGCTCGCATTGGGCATTTGAGAGTTGTTTGATAATGAAGGAAAGTCCCTGCTGAATAAGTTAGTTTGCAGTGAGGAAAGTTGTGGACTAAGCGTAAGAAATGATTAGGCTATGAAGTCGATGGCAAGATATGGGTGTGAAACGAGAAGATACTCGTAGCGGGAGATGGAACGCAATCATGATGCAGTATTCAAGAGCAAATTATTTATGTTTACCGCTCGTCTCCTTCACGACCAGATTCCAGGATGTCAGCAGAGTCCTCCACCACCTCGGCAGCCAACATATTGCCCCGAGCGTGGATGGTCGACGGCCCGCCGAAGTGCATGGACGAAAGCTTGCGGAATTCACGTCTCTTATGCCTGGGCATCTTCGATATGATTCTTGGGGGAGGTCGTAGTGAAGTGGTTTTTATGTGAAAACAAAATAGGTAGAGGGAAATGCAACTGTTATGGGACTAGCGGCAATATAGTAGATGTGATAACCAGGGTCAGATAGCAGCAGCATGGGAAGGTGGTGTAGTCAAGGTGATTGCGCATGAGAATAAAGGGAGAGGGGGGAAAGGGACCAAACACCTACGAAGGGTCCAAAGGTGTCGAAGGCTGAGAGCCACTCAAACTCTGGGCAAAACTGAGGTTGCCCCCCAACTGTCTCGACGAGGTCTGCAGGCCTGCACCACCCATTGGTACATTACCACCACCAAACGCCCATCCCCCATTGTTCGCTATACTCGCGACATACATCATCAGTCATACTGGTCCTTGCTAACCCAGTTGTTCCGAGCCTATCGCAGGTGCGGTGCTCATACCTAATTTTCCGTTCGGTAATCGAGTGGATACTGTTCTATTCGGCTGCTGCGGTTGTTGCTGGCTTCCAAACCCGGCCGGCATCCCTCGAAGGTTTTGCGGTACAGCTCCTGACAAACGAGCCCACCATTAGCCAAGCTCATGATAACTTTCCACACAGATATATAGAAGGGCAGGGGCGGTGAATCGAATGGTCGGGAGTGTATGGGCATCCGTGGCCCAGCCCTAGTGCCGTGACATAGCCTGCGATATTTTGACAGCCGGGGGATGAGACTATTCCCCTCCCCACTCCAAGCACAGCAAGGCCACGGATCGCATATCCAACTCGAACCCATGGTGATGATCCAAACAAGCCAATGGCGCATCTGGCGGATCACCCGAGTCGCATGGGCATGTCGAGAGTCGGCTTAAGGGGATCAGGATGTTCGTGAGGGCGTAGGCGCAACGTTGTGATATCGTCCGGCGACGAGGCAAACAGCAGTGGGGCACGCGAGGCAGAGGAGAGAAAAGGGTCAGCAACTACCTGGTCGGTTCATGACTATTGATATCACTCAAGAAAGCAATATCTCAACTGCACTCTCTTTCTATCTTTCTCCGGAGCCTTCAAAGCCCTATGTTTGTACCGTATATCGAGGTCGATACGATATGGAGTGCAATAGGACACTTTATAGCGATTGTACTGCATCTATGTACGAAGCGTGTAGGCGGGAATGGAAGCTTGCGCCTATTTGGAAGTTTTACCAGGGTGCCGCAGCCGCAGGACGCGCGCTAGTGACATACCCAGTTGAACCATTCAGTCTAGGACTTTTAAGGTTGTGTTGGTCCGAGCGTTTATTTTATGCGCAGCCTGGCTGATGTACCTACCCAGTAGGTACCTTTGGAAGTACAGATGATGATGTGTGGAGCCGACAGCCTCGCCTGCATCCCGATGATTGAAATGCCCTTCTAACGTTCAGTTATACACTCTCTTCCCAGTATCCAGACAACACCCTGTCTTCCAGTCAATGTTGAGATAGGATTGGGATATCATATTGGCCGACTTCTGTGTGAATCTTATTTGACCTTGGATGGTTCAAATCTCATTGGCTCCCGATCGCTTTCAGGAAGCTGCTCTCGAAGTCAACCTCTCGCATACCTCTTCCAATAAGAACCATCTTGCCGCATTGAGGGATAACACTCGAGTTGTCGCCGATGGAAGTTTTCTCTCCGTCGAAAATCTCAAAGATCTCTCTAACCCCCTGTACCAACTTGACATCGCCATTGGTAAACGCTAAGCGTGCTTTCAGCCGATGAATTTCTATCGAGGCTTTCTCATGCGTTTCTCCGTTTGGCACTTGACTTTCCCATAAAACCGATCTCAGCCAGCCGTCAACTTGTTGGAGTTGCGCTGGTTCTAACATAGGTACGCTTATTGTGGTTGTGGAGATGGTCTGCACAACCGGATGTCAGCAGGACACTGTCTATTCGGGCAAATCCATCGTCAGACTTACAGGATCAAGATGGCTATGCCCCTTCCCTGCCGTATCCAGACGATCCACCTGGTCATATGCATGTAAATCGAGTATGAAGCCTTCTAGCTGAGGAACAATACTCTGGTTTGTTACATGGACCTTAGCGAGGCCATTGATGGCCTGTATGCGCGCTTGAACTTTCTCAAGTTCTGCCGGGTCCACTAAGTCCGACTTGTTGATAACAATGACATCTGCGTGGGAGATCTGGACGTGGGCCGTTGTCATTAGAGGACCGTGGCCGTCGTGGCCATCCTCGTGCCCTTCTACTTTGCCGGATGGGTCATCGAGGCTACGTAAGATGTTCTTTGCGTCGACTAATGTGACGATACCGTCTAGGTAAATGGTGCTTCCCAATCCATCGTCCACCCAAAATAGGGGCGCCAAATTACCCGGATCCGCGAGACCCGTCGTTTCCAGGAGGATGTAATCGAAAGCGCCTTTCTTCTCCATCAGTGATTCGATGGCATTCACTCCGGAGTCCCTAGAATCATCAGGCCACAGCCCCTATCAGAACCAGAAATGGAAAATGTACTTTACAGAACAGCATAGGCAGCCATTTCCGACTTCAAGCCATTCCTCGACCTGTTCGCCCCCTTTGCTCACTGTAAGAGACTTTTCTATATCAGTAGCTACAAGAAAGTGGCAGCGAGTCAGCAGAGGAAAACAATTGAATGAAAGAACCTCATCCAAGCCCCTACTTACAATCACCGAACTCATTCATTATGACGGCTATTTTCTTGCCATGACGGGCCGTCAGGATGTAGTTGAGTAGGGTTGTTTTCCCGGCCCCAAGATAGCCTTTTGGGTCGTGTCAGTAGACAGGCAGAAATGAAGGACTGGCCTAGCTTGGGGCTACCTGTAACGATGGTAATGGGGACTTTAACCAACTTCTCCTCGTCGAGACCTGTGCCGGCCTCGATAAGCTCAGGAGCCTGTTCCTCCTCGACCAGTTCGGGGGGCTGATCGTCGTCGATGTTCATATTGGATAGTGGCGTGTAAAATGGCAAGGACTAGGAAGAGGGGAATAAAAGTCTTGAGAACCAGATCAGCTAAGGATCAAGAGTAGCCGACTTTTTTGCCTTATAATATTGCAAATCGAATTCCAATTAGAGATGCAGCCCCCGGGAATTAGAATACGACCAAGAACGATAAGTTGTTGGTTCTTCACGACTCACTCACATACCTAATGCTTACGCCCTTCGCAGATGAGATAGACTCAAACTATGTGATATTTCCGTTTAAATGCATAGAGAAGAGCCTACTTTTCCTGGAAATTGCGAGCTAAATTCCATTATCTTTCAAGATGCAATACACGAAAGGTACGGTGTTGCACGGATACGTGATAGGGCGTGCCGGTAGGTACTTTTATTCACCATGTTTGACCCAATCAGGTTCCGCAGGAAAAGCTTTAGTAGGCCTTCTAGAAGGCTACAGTAAGCTTCAGCGTTGATTGGTTTCCTTTTTTAGGCCTAGTTAGCACCTTCAGAAAAATTGTTGCCACTAACGCCTTGTCGCCCTCCGGCGGATGCAGGTAGGAGTGGGGCCTTCCGTCCCGGTTCAGCCTTCCCAAATTTCACCTGTCCAAATGCTTAGTAGGTAATAACTGCGATTGCGAGAGTACATACAGCCACCCACTCGAGCTTCCCCTTGCCGTGCCTGCCGGGCCCCCCTTGCCCGTTAATGTTATACATCGTCCAGGCTCCTCGACTTGTGTCCCAACCAGGTTGCAACACGTCACTCGAGCCAGCAGAGGATTCGATAAGAGGAAAAATCTAATCACAGCAAAAAAAAAAAAACCCGCAGTGTACAGTACTGATCCGAGGCATCGGGCTCTCGAGTATAAAGCCCATTATCATGAGTTCCCCTCGCTTGCCCAGTCCTCCGCCGCCTGCTGAGATCCAAATCGGCCCTAAGTCGCCTGGACTCGGCTCCACGGCCAGTCTCGAGCAGCAAGAGATGGAGCAAACCATTGCTGATGCGAATGCGAAGCGTCGCATACACCCGGGCACCAAGGCGGAGGATATGGCCGCCGGCCCGCCTCTTATCCCCTTAAGTGAGGTATGTATAGCCACCCCATCGGGCTATCGTCTGCATGACTAGGACGCCACGTTTACCTATGCAAGATGGGATGAAAGCTCGGGAGGCTAACTTTAACCTTATCAGCTTGACTCAGCTTTCCAGCTACAAGAGCACCTCGCTGCTTTACATTATTACCACACATCCTCCAACACGGCACCCATAACCCGCACAACTGCCGCTCATCTTGCTGCGCCACCGCCTGGAATCGATCGCACCCTATGGCTTTACGAGCTCTGTCGGTTCCTGATTTCTCAATGCAATACCCTCATCGTTGGCTTCCTGTTTGATTCACCACCATGTTCGGCTGCCACATGCCCCGAGATGCGCGCCTCCGAGTGGCAGTTTCTGTGTGCCGTTCACGATCAGCCCAAGAGCTGCTGCGCCATTGACTACTGCTGTCATACCCTCGACTGGGCTGCCAACGTCGTCACAAACCCCAAGCTCTTCCCCAGCAGGTTTGTCGTATCCGAAGGCCATGACAAGAGCGCCGTGCTTAAGAATTTGGTTAACGTGTTCCGTCGACTTCACCGAATATTCGCCCATGCCTGGTTCCAACACCGAGGCGTCTTCTGGAGAACTGAGGGCCAGACTGGCTTGTACGTATTCTTCAAGACTGTGTGCGACATGTATGACCTGCTGCCTGCAGAGAACTACAAGTTACCTCCGGAAGCCGAAGGTCTGGAGTCAGCACCCTCCGAGAAGGAAGAGAAGAGACCAGTCGTCACGGCCATTGCGAAGCCACCGTCTCAACAGAATGATGGTGGAGACCATGAGGATGATCGCCATAGCCTAAATACTCGGAGAAGTAGCAACACAGCCAGGCATTCGAGCAGGCCGTCTACAGGTAGAGCTGTGACGACTGTCATTGAAGAGCGAGAAGACGAGCATTCCGACGTCGCGAATAAGCTTAAGGCTATGCACATATCACCGCCTGAACCTGTTGAGGAGGAATCTGAGGTTGAAGTCCCTGTCATCGTCGAGGGTGAGATGGTTGATAGCTCTGCCGCCGCAACTCGGGCCCCTGGACAACAGGATGAGGCGCAGTCCTACGATGTCAAAATTGACGTACAAGAGGATGTACCGGTCGAGCCGGACACTGTTGAGGAAGGGGACTATGCCGGTGGCGAAGCGCCGGCTAGCTTCGAGCATGAGAAGGTAGGGTCTCCCTCAGAGGAGGCCGCCGAACCAAAGTCAGACGCCGACAAGCCAGACGCCGACAAGCCAGTCGGCGACGCCGAGGGAAGCGAGAGCCAAAGCCAAGCCCCCACTAGCGCAGCAGAGGAACTCGAGAACTCGCCGGCGCCGGCAGCGGAGTCTACCGACGGAGCAGCGGAGCAGAAGCCCGCAGCGGCGGGGGAGGAGGAGGCGTCGCCATCCGAAAAGGCAAGCACGGGATAGAGTCGCATGCATGACCTAGAGAGATCCGAGGAGGCCGAGCTGGCGAGCGCGGACGAGGTCCCAAGGCACGGGCGACACATGACCACGCGCCTGCGCCGCAGACAGAAGCACACCGGCGGTTCCAGCGACGTGGCGGATGCGAATGCGGGCCCGGATACGGACACGGAACCAGACGCTGCCGTCACAGCCAGGATCATCGAGCAGACGCGCAGCGTCACCATGCGCCTGAGACAGGCGCATCTGCAGCAAACCGGCACTAAGGCGCCCGGCAGCAGTAGTGATGGCTAATGGGGGCTAAAATAATAGATTGTGACGACTAAGACACTAGGATAACCTGGATTGTACGGGCGGCTATCGTTCAGCCGGTATGTTTTAACACGTGTGTACAGAAAAAGACGGCTATGGATGGGGGTAGGGTCATGAAGTGTACGAATACAATCGCGGCGGGAGAGTGATACCTACATAGGTACTTTATTATTTGTGCAAAAACGGAACAAGTTGATCTCGTTCCATGGGAATACTATGGCTTATACCCCCTGGTGACTTGTGCTGGGTATGGGGTAAATTGCTACTGGAAATCGACGACCTACTGGAAATCGACGACGTGGAACTCTAGAGTTGCGCCCCTTGGAATAACGTATGCAGTTCATAATACCCCAGGTGGTTGCTGCGTCTGGACCCGTCCCATACGATTGGGTCTATGAAGCAGATCTCTATCGAGAAGACCCCCGGAGCACATCGCCAGAGAATGGCGTTCTTCCAGAGGGACATAATTCGAGCTTTCTGTTTCGTACCGCGTAACCAGTTGCCCACGATTTCGGCACTGTCTGAGAAGTACCTGATCTCCCCATGAACTCTTGTCGCGCAACGAATACTGCCGCAATTAGGAGAAGCTCTTCGTTCATTCCCCTCTCCCGACGGAAGGGGGGGGGGGGGGGGGGGGGGGG